>JAPYYW010000955.1:0-37043 GCA_030522545.1 Cremastinae sp. A BG-2022a
TTTTTTTCAAAATTCATTGTAGGACCAAAACTAAAGATTTAGCCCGAACCCAAGCCAAAATAACCAACTTGGTAAATAACGGACACCCTAATGTGTATAGACGTCGAACAAAGTTATTGAGGAAATAAATATCAAAGCGTGTTGCGTTACAACATATATTACACTGGATATACGAAACGAAATAAACCTTTTTGGAAAATATGGTGCAAATTTTCACTATTTTGAAACCTGGCTCCATTTTCGTCTCTCGCTCCGTGCCAAACGCAGCGTAATTGTTCTCATAAAGGAAATTCCTCTACGTCAGGCGAACCTAAAAGTTGTCGCCTCTGTTTCGTGGTCTCTTTGGAGCTCCTTTGAGAAACTTGCCGATTTTTTTGAGCCTGGAATACATAGTTTCAATTTCCCTTTGTGCTGTGGTTTAAACTTCACCAACATAAATTCCATATTTAAAGCAATGTGCTTTGAATTGTGTAATTCATCATGTGAGTCACATTAAGGTGGTTCTATCAAAAAATCGTTTTCTTAAATTTTGTTAAAAATTTGCAAAAACCGTCTTTGATACAATGTGTAATTGTATATTAAATTTTAAGAGGTTGCACTACGTAGAGCTCGAAATATTTATTGTCAAAAATCACTTTTTTCTGCAGTCTCCCATAAGAGCACGTATTAAATATTGCGATCTACAATTCTTGATATCTTGACTTCTGAGTAGTGGAACTTGTTGAAATTTAGCACAGATCTTTATTGTATTTTAAAGAAACTTTCTCAAGTTTTTTTTTAATTCTAAAATTATGATGTTTAAATTTTCACACATACGTAACAAGTACAGGTCACCTTGGATGACCTTCAATTTTGAGTATTTTGCAACAACTTTTCTTAATAAACTTAAGCTCAAAAACCACATACTATCGAGATATATTGAGATAAAAACTTACGATTTGACTGTACCGATAAACATATAGAACTACATTATTAAGGTAGTTCTCCAACCAAACGAAAGTCTGCAGAAAATTTTTATATTAGATATATCAGTTAATCGACTATTTGATCAGAAAAAAATCGAGGGGGGTCATCGATATTATTTGCGGAAAAAATTGAATTGAAAAATGTGATAGAATAAATATAGGTAAATAAACACATCTATATACAATAATCATGCGTTTTATAAAAAAATTAACCATTTATTTTTATTACTTTTTGCTGCTCCCACAAATTACGGACCTTCGCTAGAGAATTACCTTAATATTTTTAAATTGTAAAATTTTATATCTATCAATGAGGTATTATTGTAAAAAATATTTGTCTGGTAAAAAGGTGAATTTTGAAGGAGAAAAAACATCGCAAATTCAATGATCAATTGTCAGCCTCGATCGTAAGTTAATTCGAGAAAAGAAAATTCAATCGAGAAAGTGAACGAGAATGCGATTGTTGTCCCACGCGATTTACACGACGCGCTTCAACTCGTTCTGAAAGAACGAAGAGTTGTGGAAAGTGAGACAAAGGAGAAAGAGGGAGAGAGCGAAAGGAGAACCGAGAAAAGATACTTGAGAATAATTGTTTGCTGAAGGACTGATTATTTGCTCGGCAGAAAAGGGCTGGAGGGTTTGGAAAAACTGGAAAAGAGGAAAACTAAAATTACATTGTCGAGACAACGGAAGTCCACGTCAATGTATATTTACTCAATTTTCGAACGTCCCAAGGAACGATAATTGCGTTCACTTGCGAAAATTTTCAATTGAGTAACTTAATTTTTGACAAAGAAAAAAGAACGTAATGAGTAAATGCCAATTATGGAAAATTAACATTATATTAAAATGTAATAGACATTTCGATTTTCTTGGTAAAAGATTTTATAAACGAAATAATGTGTAATGTGAAATTATGTAATAGCTTATATTATTATTATTATTATTATTGATTAATCTATTTTCGAATTTTTTTCGAAATTCATCGTGTCGTTTTTTAATTAAAAATTCTGAAGGTCTAGATTTTTTCGTGTTTTACATATAAACTTTTATGGAGACCGTTGTCCGGAGCTTCGATTATCGCAATTTTACAACGAACTCATCTAACTGACACTTTTTCAAAAATTGAAATTTGATAAACTAAACCAAATAGAAGACGTAAAAAATATAATATTTCTACTTTATCGTCTCATTTATGAGTTTACTACAAAATAGTATCATTTTTTTGGCAAAAAAACCTGAAAATTACCTTCTTGAGGTAATTTTATAGCCAGATAATACAGTAAAAAAAATTTATCTTATTTTTTCTCCGTATCATGCGGTTATTGTGCTTGAGTTTATTAAAAAAAGTTGTTCGAAAATGGGATCTGTCAAACGTTGATATATCTAGCGGCGAATTTTAAACGACAGGAGTCGCGTGGAAATTATTTGAGATAGAATTTCTTAAAAATTTGCACAAATTTTTAATGTCATCTTAAAATGTATATGCCAAATTTTATGAACCTTTACCATCTAGTAATTGACATATTAATTGTTGAAAATCATCACTTTTTTGATTCTCCCATAAGAGCCTATGTTAAAAGTGGCTATATTTTTAAATAAATATATTTGATAACCACACGGTACAGCCTCTTGAAATTTTAAATACATGTTAATATGATGTCAAAGAAGATCAGTAGAAATTTTGAAAAAATCTGTCTCGAAAAATTGATGATTTTACATTTAGTTAACACGTATAGCCAAACTTTTAAACAGATTGTCACTACTTAAGGAGGTTGTGCCGTGGTGAGTTATTAGATAAAAATCGAAAAAAATATGTTGTAGAGTTAATAAAACTGTACAAAAAGAAAAAAAAATTTGTGTAGGTCATCGATCATTTGAGTGAGTAATTTAATTTCAAAATATGCAATTTTAACACACGGGCTCTTATCGAGGAATATGGAGGAACATTACTTCAATAGAATTTTTAAAATAATTAACGATTAGACAGCTAAACGAATTTTTGATTAACTTTTTAATAAATTACCAAGGATTCATATGGAGTATTGTAAAAAACGTAAATTATCGAAGTAAATTTTAAAACATTTTCAATAAATGTTGAACCTTCTATATATGTTTAAGCTCAAAAAATTGGCATCGCGAGCTGACGACGACGAAGTCAATCGACCAACTTTCAACGAAATATTCGTCTTTCAATACCTTATTTACAGCAAATTTTGCACCTGATTCCCTTAATTATTCAAAATATTTAAAAATCAAATGTTTAAAATATTATGTGAACGGTAATTAAAAACTTTTTGTTAAAGTTACTCAATTGACTAACGACCTCCTTAAGTATTGGAATGAATCATTTTTTTTTCGTTTAATGAAAATGAAACGGAGATACGTTTTCACGTATGGATGATGGAAATTTCGACAAATTAATTCCTAAATTACACGCCCGATTTCGATTAATCTAGTGGCGTTACCGGACACTCGAAATCCGGGAAAGCTGCCGGTTACACCGGAAATTTCGGGCAAGAATTACAGTGCGCGAGATGTGAATAACAGGACGAGTCTGGCGAGTTGAACACGTGACCCAAAGTTGTTCGAACCTCTCATTACACGCGCATTATCCAGTGCATTTTCCCGTCCGTTAAATCGTGCATAAAAGCACCCGGGGTGGGGGCGATTGGTACAGGAAACGAACGATTCCTCGTTAACGAGCCACTCCACTCTCGGAAACGTTGCAACTTTCGAGCCGGACGGAGCGAGAGAGAGAGAGAGAAAGAAACGTCGAAATTTGGTGAATTCTCCAAAGCGTCTTTTTCCTTATTTCTGTACGATGGTCAGCTGCGAATCGTTTCAGCAAATCTCTCCCGGGTATAATTAGTTGCCCGTACGGCTGGGTCCTTCCTTATTCCCTCTTCAACATTTTTCTTCATTTCTTCTCTTTAAAAATTCTTTTATACGTCTTTCTACTTATTTTTCTCTCGTTTATCGTTTCCTTTTTTTTTCTACGAATTTTTTTCTACTATACATCTGGATTGTACTTTTTTTATTCTGGTAACAATCAAATCGTCGAGAGAGACGAAAAAAAAGCTTTCCAAGATATAATATTGATTGTTTCTTTTTTGCCCATTGCGATTCCGTATTCTCTTGCTGAGAAACGTAAAAGCGAGGCTATGTTCCTTTATTTCCTCTGTTATTGATTCGATCGGAAACAGAATGACGCTGGCTAGACCTTTTTACATTTTCCGCTTCAAACGACTTCTTCACCTCTCTCCGTTCTCTGCTTGCCCGTTCCCTCGCGCGAACTTGCCTCCCGTTGAGGAAAGCTCGATTCTCCCTCCGTCCAAACTCCGCTCTGATGCACCGTATTAACGAGAACTTTCAGCCTCGGCTATCATTGAACGCATGACAATCCTTTATTCATTTCGCTTTAGTGAGCTCACTCGATGCGCATTTTTCCAAACGATCGCATTCTTCCCCGATCGCCAATGATCGTCCAATTATTTTCTTCAATTCACATTATTATTACATTCTTCTGTTCGAGGATTGTTCACTAAAAAAAATATTGTACCGAATCAATCAAATTCGGTCAAAGTAGTTTCAAATTGAAAAATCCCATATTAGGAATATCCCACTTAAAACAGCAGTATTTCAAAGAATATTTATCACTTCAAATTGAAGATATTTACAACAGAAAATTATTAAAAATAATTTAATTACTTATAATTATTTTTTTTTAATTTCTAATGTCGAGACATTAAAATCTTGTATTTTTCGTAATTTGGTTCTTACGATTTTCTCAAAGATATTACACAGACATATGTTTTAACTAGGAACAATTTTCACCATTGATTCAAAAATACGAAAATTGATATTTTTTTTTTGAAAAAATTCTTTGACATTGGTGCAACATTTTAGAAAATCTACCATCTAGTAATTAGGATATTTCAAATTGAAAATTACAATCACAATTTTTATGGAAGATTATAAAAAGTTACGATTTTCAATAATAAATGTCTTGATTACTAGGTAGTGAAGCTTTTTAAAATTCTACACAACTTGAAACTTCACTGTGCTAATTTTAAAGAAACTTTGTAGAAAACCATTTTTATTATAAAACTATGGTCGAACTATACCTTAAATTTTCTTCCAAATATACATGAATAAAGATATAAAAAAATTAATTTCAATAGCTAGAGTTTTGCATCAGCACTGCTCGTGATATTTCATAATCAATGTTCTTTTTTCATTAATTCTTTTTATTAAGTTTTCAAAGTTGATGGGAAAGAACATCACGTTTTTGTTTTGAACTTGATTAAATCGAAACACAGTTACTTTAAAACCAACTAATTCGACGATTACAGAGGCGGTGAAACAAACATACGGTTCATTCAGAATAATCAATGTTCTTATATGAAAAAAAAATATATATCCAAATGCGGTTTGGTTCAGCCAAATTTAATATTCGTTGAATTATATAATACACTTGAAACAACCAAATATTGAGTTAATACTGCAAGCTCATGAAATATTATTTGTATATTAAATTGTTTGATTCATCGTGTTTTGAAATGATTGTTTAAAAGATTTATGTAATTCTCTCGTACGTAAGAACGTATCGACGCGTATAATTAAAATTCACCCAAGCAAATAATTGGTACTGGCGAACACATAATTCGTCCACTGAAATAGATAATCAATTACTTTGAGCACGTTATACTGTTGAATGGGCCAAATACGCATCAACTTGATGTATTTATTTGGTTCAGCCAGTAATTTTTCTCAGTGTGCATCCGCAGTATTGGAATATTCCTAGTAATATGGATCGATCTGACGCTGAGAGTGCATAATGCTGATTTGGCTCAGTTCAGCCCTGACTTTTGGTTTTGGGGTAGCTGGCCGCATTATTCATTCACCGGTGATCCTTGTCGAGGTCGAACAAAGAGTCGCTAGTGTGCGTGTGGGAGGCAAACGGACGAAACTGCAGCTGTGTTTGCATGTACCCTCGACCTACATAAAGCTCTGTCTCTATTTTCCTTTCTCTCTCTCTCTCTCTCTCTCTCTCTCACTCTATTTCTCCATATCTCGGTTTCGCGCTTCCTGCTTCTCTCTCCGGCCATCAATAGATCCTTGTCCTCTGTACATCAGAGAATTCAATGAGTGTCCCAATCTCTCGTCTCTGTGCGTCAGGACCCGACGCAGCCCGAATCTGTACGTCGTCACCTAAAATATTCTCTTTCTCTCGCATCATCTCTCCGCATTTGCAAATTTGTGCACGCTGACCACTCCGCACGATTGAGAATTATACTCGAAATGTGGGACATCAACCGTGAGAGTTTGAAATCGGTTTCATTAGACTCGACGAACGATGGGGAAGCTTTGAAAGGTGTACTCAACCCTCTTTGTGTACATCGGGTTTTTTAAGGAACGGTCGAAATTTCAAACTTGAATTTCTCCATTATGTGGGTACTAAAGATCCAATAACGGATACCCAGGTCTGACAGTTTGTATGCAAAGGCCAGCCATCAATTTAAACATTTTTATGACTAAAATAAATGTTTCGTGGAATTGTATCCTGTTTTGGATATTTTTTATGGACTTTAATCTCAAACACAAAGCTTGAACGATATTTTTGAAAAATATGAGTTTTTAAAATAAATTTTTGGTATTTTGATCTTAAGCATATGAAAAAATAATAATAAATTTTTATTATTATTTATATAATTAATAATTTTTTTTTCTATTTTTTTTGTCGAAAACTACATTTAACGAAGTAAAAATTATGTCCTAATATTTTAAGATATCTACATTTATTCCTAGTATATGATTAATTGAAAATTTTGTGCGCAAGAAATTTCAAAAATGTTTTACTCAAAACACGTTTAGAAAAAAAGGCCAAAAATTGGTGTGCAAGTTGCTTTTAGCACGTACTAAAATATAAAAAAAATTAGTGAAATCGAAGAGAGGGTCGAGTCGAGTGCGAGTTGGTGTGAAGTCATTCATTTATAAATATCAATTTTTCATACATCGATCGAAATGTTTAAACAAGAAATTTGTGTATTATTCTATGTTTATTAATTTATTCTATCTTTGTGTATAGGTGACATAAAATGCATGTCGATAAATAGTAAAATTGAAAAAAATGTACATATTATATACAGGGGAAATTCCTACTAAATACGATTTAATTTAAAATTCTTATAAAATACATATAATTACAAAAAAATATAATTATCTCATAATAAAAAATGAAATTTCAGTTATACGAATCATTTAATTATTATATAAATGAGTTTTATTGAGAAAAAGTTTATATTGTTTTTAATAATTACTTAAAAGTCAGAAGCGATGTTTCGAAAATCAGTTAATTCTTTTTGAAATTGGGACACAGGGTATAAGCGTCTACTGGGCGCTTAACACGTATTGGGAAGTCTCTCTGGGTAGTTGTCACACTAGCCAGCTAAACGCTGGGCAGTTGATACACTGGGCAGTTGTCACACTAACCAGCTAAACGCTGCTGAGGAGTTGATACACTGCTGGGAAGTTTTTACTGGGCAAAATTACTGGGCATTTACATTTTGGGAAGTTTGGGACCCTGCCCATAACAATACTTTTACAATGATCAAATCTATATAATACTATTTGTAGGAGCTACAATCTCCTAATCGACAGAATCTAAACTCATGTATATTCAGTTCCATGGTAATCAGTATATAATTGTAACTTTATAGTAAAATCTACCATACTTTTCTCTCAGGACTATTCCCATTAATATTATATAAACCCATAACTTTTTGCTTCTATTATATTATATATTTTTATTATTATTATCCAGACTACAGTCTGAATGTACTTTTTTTAATAATCGTGTTCCACGTATAATCTTTTAATCTAATTAGTTGAATCTTCTATGCCCATAAATAAATGGTCCTGTTTAACTTTATGTCGTTTGGCAATATTATCTAGAAGCTCTTTCGTATACACGTTCTCCCTGCTCGGAAAATGAGCTCACCTAATTTTCTCTAAGTTCATTTTCTCTGAGAATTTCTAAAAAGAGCTTCTCGCCATTTCCTACGTTCTTTAAAGGATAAAATTCGTTCACGGTTATCAAGTTTATATCGCGTTTTCATCGCCTTTGATGTCCTTCTCGAGTTAGATGCAGGAGAAAATGTTACACACGTTCAAACACATGCTGGGAAGACTGGAAAAAAAATTCGGAGCTGCCGAGGAAAAAAAAACTAGTCGCGTAATTGCTCAACATCCACTTTCACGTGCAAGTATACGTACGTGTTTTTATGCACTTGGTATTTCTCTCTCTCTCTCTCTTTCGGAAAAGGCCTGTATACCGATCTTTTCCATTCCTACTGGGAGTCGTTGGGAAAAGAAATTCAGCTGGTAATTCTCGCGTGTATCCATTAGCCCTTGAGAACAGTCAATATAGCTGAAAACAGAGCAGAGAGTTCCTTGATCGGTCGAGTACGTAAGCGAGAACATTCGCGAGAGGAAAGTAAAACGAGCCAAAGATTAAGAACGTAGGAGAAGTAGGTTTTTTTTTAATGGTTGTGAGCTGAATTTGTTTTAATTTATTAAAGAGCCTCGCGAAATTAAAGTACACGACGCGAGAGAAAAATTAAAAGAATGCAGAAAATATGTTTATGATACAGTAAAAGACTTGCATACGGGTTCGTGAATTTTTTCAAAGGTATTCGCGTTGGAAAAAGATGTAGAAAAGGAATATGTTTGAAACTGTTCGTGTATTTGGGATTAGGATTGAAGATTATGAATTTTACGAATACGAATTTAAGTCAATTAAAAAAAGTTGTTGCAAATTGTTTAAAAAAAAACATACTCAAAATTCAAGGTTATCTAAAGTGATTTGTAATTGTTACGTACGTATAAAAATTTAAAAAAATCATAATCTTTGTTTAAAAAACTAACGGAAGCTTCTTTGAAGTACAATGAAGAGCTGTGAAAAATTTAAAAAACGTTCACCTTCTAGATTTCAAGATGTTTAGAATTGAAAATGGCAATATCAAACACGGGCTCTTATATGGAAGAGCACTGAAAATTGGGATTTTTAACACTATAAATATATCTCAATTTCTACGTGGTGAAACCTCTTAAAATTTGGTACACATATGCGTAACAAATCAAAGAATGACCGTACCAATTTTCAACAAATTCCTAAATAATCGATAAAACCATAGAACTACCTTAAGCTGAAAAATCACATGGTAAGGAGATAAATTGAGTTAAAAACTTTTGATTTGTCTGCACCGATAGAACTATCTTAAACGGTAGGACTATACCTCATTAACAAAGGAAAACATAGCCACTGAAATGCGGTTCTGAGAGCTTTCGTCGCGTTATCCCGAAGACCGGGAATTCCTTCCGTAGTTTCTCATATATCGAGTGTCGATCGGTTTCCCTGGGGATACGGTGACACTTGAATTCGATATCCCGAAGAAAAATACAAAGTGATCGCTGAGTGGACGAAGAAAATGAAGGCGGTTCGATAGTTCTCCGCTGAACTTCCGAGGATCTCCGGGATTGCGGTCGCGAGGAGTTCGTTCCCCGTTCGCGCGTGCTTCGTTTCCCTCGTACTTCGTCGCGACGATCGAAAACCGATGAGAAAACGAGAATCAGCGTTAGCGAGTTCTGTCAGAACAATCGTTATCGCTCTACCTCTCGCTCCCACCTCGCGTTCAAACACTCGCGAGCCCTTCCCTCTTCCCACCTTCCTTCCGAAGGCTGGAAGACAAGAATCGCATTTTCCGTCGTCGAACGATCGTGCGGCGGACGTGCCACGAAAACTTTCGACTTCTCGAGAAAGTGCGCCACGACGTTTCGTCATCAAGTATCAGAGTAATCGTTACCGTCATTTTCAGCGAAGCTATTGTTACTTCCGTAAGTTATTACTAACTTCCGGTCCCTTCTCGACAATAGGTTCTCACTAGAATTTGGGCAAAAAATTCAAGGATGTGTGAGCGATATTTTTTAAAATATGAGAATTTGATAATTTTTTTATATTTTCTTCTTAAGGTAGTGCAACCGCAAAGCCGTGTTGAGACAGATTTTCTTAAAAATTTGCACAGGTCATCTTTAATGTCATTTGAAAACATGTGTCAAATTTTACAAAGCTTCACCATCTAGAAATCGAGATATTATACATGGAAAGTCGTTGCTTTTTCGAATCTTTCATAAGAGCTCGTGTTAAAAGTAGCAATTTTTAAAATTTAATATCAAAATAACTGCATGGTAAAGTCTTTTTAAATTTTGCAAACACTTTAAGACAACGCTAACGAAGATCTGTGCAATTTTTAAATACATTCTGTCTCCAGAAATTTGAAGTAATGATTTTATATTTAGTTAACACATAAGGACAAACTTTTGAATAAACTGTCTCGGTTGTACTACCTTAAGCATGTGAAAAAAATGTTATGCTAAATTTACAATCGTTTTACTGGGTGGTTTAAGAGTTATCAAACTCCAAAGTTGTTGAGATTTAACATTGCTTCTTATGGAAAATTCGTAAATTTAAAAATATGAGATTCTTGTGAATTTTTTAAAATATATTTGTGGCAGTATTCATATATTTTGTAGAGACAAAATCTAAAAACGTTTTACAACATTTTTTTAAATTTTCGTAGCTCAAACAATAAAAAATGTTTAAATTATTGTTAAAATATGTTGAAGTTGCTAATTAATAGTCAAACTAAGACTAATAAAATTGACAACTTTTTAGCAAAAGCTAGAGAGTTTGGGTTTTGCAAATTTAATGTCAAGAATTTACTTTTTGCTGGGATTGTCTGTCCAACACATACTTAAACTACACGGAGAAAAATTTATTCGAAAAATGCCTAAAAACAACGAAAAATTCTTACCACTTTTTCATACAAAATACAATTATTATCATTATCGTGATTAGTATATTTTTATAAATAATATAACTATGTTCGAAATTTTCAAATTCGTACAAGAAAAAAAAATCATTTTCATCCATGCCAATATCAAATGTTACCAGGAATTATATTGTACCAAGTATTTTAAATACTATCAAATATTTAATATTACTATTTAATTATTTTATAATAACAGTAATAAAAAATAAAAAATAAACAATATATGTATATGAACAAAAAGTATGGTTTACATACAGTACTTTTGTTTGTATATGTTTTCTCTAAAATTGTATATTGTAAAAAAAGTATTATCATATAACGAATCTCAAATACATTTTTATCTGCTGCTGCTTTTATCCACGGTAGATGATAGTTACAATTTTCAATCGTTTCCCTGCTGATTGTGTCGCGCGCATTTGTGTTCCATAACAGAGCTGTAGAGATCCTCCATTACGGGCGACTATGCACGCTCCTTTTCCACTTGAGATTTCTCCACCCTCCCCTTGTCATTTAAATCTCTCTTTCTCTTTTCATTTCTCGCGCAGGTGTTCCAGGTGGAGAAACTCCATTTCGCGACAACGGTTATCGATAGTCCCTCGAGACAGAAAAATGATCAATTTACTATAAAAAGAACTTGAAAAAAACATTTTACAGACCTTAAGCAATTCATTTTCGAGAGAACAATATACTATAAAATAAAATAAAATTTACAAACGATTGTATTACTTTAAAAGAATTATTTTCAAGTGAGCGTGATTAATTGTTATGAAATTTATTGATCATAGAAACAATTGAAGAACGAACGATTTATGAAAAATAAATGTATAACGTTCAAAGTGTTGAGGGAAAACTTTAATCAACGATTTACTGAAAAAAGTGTAACGTTGGATCGTTCATGCCTTCGTCAAATATTTTTACAACGAATTCTCCTACATATGTCCCTGGAGGTGAACATTTTTCACGCTAGTGGAAAAAAAGTTTGGGAAGGGTGTCAAATTACCCCCAATAGACGCCGTTAGTTTTTCTCCGTTTGTTTTCAAACAGCACTGTCAGCGAATCTCATGAGGACACGAACGATGCATATTTGGAAAAACCTGATTTTTGAATTTTTTTTTGTTTCACGAGAAAGGAGTTCGTTGATTTAAAAAAATCTCTTCGAAAAAGGTTTTGTTATTTTTTTTGTCAAAATGTCATTACAATTCAGCAGAAATTTTTGCAAATTTTCATTTCGTACCAGTCTTGCAATTATATGCTTTTTTATCTTGAGAAGCAGACGTTTGACTTGCACCCTTGAAATTGTCCATTAATTTTGGAACAGTGTGCTATTTTAATTTAAAAAATGTAGTTGAATGTTTTATTTTAACCTCAAAACAACAAAAATTGTGATATTTTAAAATAATTTTTGTCTATACAATGTCAGCACGTTTCTAAAGTTTGTATATAATAAACTAAATTATATAAAGATTTTTTTGCTTATAAAAAGTTGTATTTCAGAAATAAAAGAATATATGATTTTCTAAGATGGTTTCAAATATTGCAACAAAACGTAAAAAAGTTTTGGACTCTAATGCTAGTACTAATATTTAAAAACTAGACTCATTTTTATACCCGAACAAACGAACAAACTTTGAAAAATGAAAAACTCGTCCATATATATAGTCTTTTGAATTTTGAAAGAACAGCAGTGTGCTATATTAAAAACAATGAACGATTTTCATAATTCCAAAGCGATATATAAAAAGTGCTATATATAATATTTAAAAAATATTTTCATCAAAACCCATTTTAATACTCGAACAAATTTCGATAAAATAAAAACTCTTGCTGCTCATACAGTCTTCCAAGATTTCAAAAGAGCACTGTTTGCTATATTATAAAAAATCAGAAATTTTCATCATCCCAAAGCGAGTCGAGGGAGAAAAAAATATATACAAAAGCCACATGCAAATATTTAAAAAAATCCCACTCAACCATATAAACCCACACTTTGGTACTCGAACCAACGAACTTCGAGAAAACAAAAACTTTTATTCATGATCTTCCCCAAGATTTCGAAAGAGCATTGTGTAGTACTATATATTATAAAAAATCAGAAATTTTCATCATCCTAAAGCGAATCGAGGGAGAAAAAAAAATACACAAAAGCAAATATTTAAAAAATCCCACTGAACCATATAAACCCACACTTTGATACTCGAACCAGCGAACTTCGAGAAAACAAAAACTTCCATTTGGTGATCTTCCCCAAGATTTCGAAAGAGCAGTGCGCTGTATTATAAACAATCAGCGATTTTCTCATCGCACACCGAAGCGAGAGAAAAAAAATAATCCACATACAAAAGTCCCAATAAAAGGAGTTGGAAAAGTGCCTCGGGGCGAGTATAGCGCACATTGGTATATATATAGAATTGAAAGGAATCCTGGCTTTCGGCGTATCTCGTGTATAGTGGCCAGAGAAAAATTCGGCAACTCGGGCGTCGAAGGAGGAGAGATTGGGGGATAAAGAGCGAGCGCGGAAGAGGCTCGTCGTTAGTCTCTTTTATGTAAATCACAGGCTCGTCAGGTTTCCTATATATACACACACACACATATATATATATTTATATATATACATAATGGTTATTCGTAAAAACGAACATAGAGATAAATCGGGGTGAGAGGGTGTAATAAAACTGGCGGGCACTTCCCGGGGAGAAAGGATCGTATACGGAACACGCCTCTCGCGAATATCCCTCTCTCCCCCCTCCCCCGGGGGAGCGAGCGCGTTCCTTCAACTCTCGGAGAGTTCATCCTCGGCGGTCCTCGCATCAAGATCGCCTCGGAACTTAGTACTGTATATACATACTCGCCTTTTATTCTTTTCTTCTGTTTTCCTGGCCGAAGGAAGCATCCTTACGGAAAAAAAGGAGGCGAGGTGGAAAAGCGTTTGCTGCGCGAACGAAGCGAGGAATTGTTCTCGCACGGACCAGCTCCATTTTATATCTCTCGGCGTGTATAGCCTTTGTCTGTGTATTTCTCGTTTTTTTTTAACCTTTTTTTTTACTCTTTTTATCTCTTTCATTATTTTTTTTTCTTTTTTTTTTATTCTCACTCTATTTTTCATCCTTTTTGCTCTTTCATCGCTTTCCACTATATCACTCTTTTTTCCATCGCTCCTTCCCGTTTTCTCATGCCCTCCGGTGTTCTTTTCTTTTTTTTTCTCTCTCTCTTTCTCGTCTTTTTTCCTACGCTTTTTCAAAAAAATTTTTCTCCTCCCAGTTTTCCGTCTCGTTTTATTCCGCCATTTCTCCTCACGGTGGCTCTTTTCTCCCCCGAGGACTATTCCTCTCTCTTTCTCTCTGTAGCGAGAGAGGAATGGCATTTCGCACGAGTACGTATATACGCGGAGGTGAGAAAGAGGAAGCGCGCCGGGCCGAAGAAACGCGGCGCGTTCCTCGCGAGGCGCAGCGAGAGAACGCGCCGTTAATCTCGTTTCCCGGGCTTCTATCGCGAAAAAGAGAAAAGAGCAGCGAGAGGACCAAAGGGATCGCCGGAAGTGCGCTCCTGAAGAGCCAGCCTCGATAAAACTTGCCGGAAACTCCGCTTTATCCTCGCATCTTTCCTCTAATTTCTACATTCGTGCTCGCTCCGCCCATTATGCTCGGATTATATACGTCCAGAAATTTTCCTGACCATTATAACACATACATATATACCTCGGCAAAAGTTTTTCTTAGGATGAACATTTTTATTTTTTGCGTATACACTGAGAGAAAAGTATGGTAGATATTATACTTTACAAAAAAATGACAAATATGTCGATTACTATATTTGACTAATTACATTTTATTTAGACCTTATTCTAAATATGTTACTAAATATATAAAAATATATTTAATTGCAATAGAATTAGTGAAATTGTCACTTTATGGTGAAATTTATACTATCGTGATTTCTCTCAGTGTATGCATATATATATAGTACACTGGGAAAAAAGTTTGGTTGAATAAACGGGCAGACACGGAGGGCGAAAAATCATTCATTTCGTTTTGCAAAAATTTTCAGGAATTATGAAGACGATATCGTCGAGGACACGAAAAGATATCGTCAGTTGAAATTTTTAAATTTTCCTATTTTCGATTCTCGAAAAATCAGGCATATGAAAAGAAACTTGCAGCACAATATTCTATTATTTATGTCAAATATACTTGGAAAAATATATCTGAATAGTTAGGGGATCGTAAAAATTATTAAAAAAAAGAGAAAATTCGTCGAGCGTAACGAGGAAAAAAAATTCCAAATTTCTAATTACCTCGACGGTAATTACTCGTCGAGGTCGAGTGAAAAACCGAAAAAAGTGAAAGGTCTTGATTGTTCGGTTTTATGAGGCAATTTGGGATCAGTAGGTTGTTATAAAGTGTCGGGGTAAGACGTGTTGAGTCTCGCCAGGGGTAGTTCGTTACCGAAAAATATTTCGTATAGAGTTCAATTGAGTGTCACAGTTCCAGTAATGTTCAATCATACGAAAAGTGAGTAGTGTATAGTGTATAGTAGTGTATAGTGTGT
Source organism: Cremastinae sp. A BG-2022a (assembly GCA_030522545.1). Lineage (NCBI taxonomy): Eukaryota > Metazoa > Arthropoda > Insecta > Hymenoptera > Ichneumonidae > Cremastinae sp. A BG-2022a. The sequence goes on from JAPYYW010000955.1 coordinate 15,404, forward strand.
CAAATTTATAATATATCGTTTCAAAATACTTTTTAAAAAATGTCAACGTGAATGTATCCTATATTAAAAAAAAGATGAAACCTCTAATCAATTAATTGGAAAATAGAGCATATTATGAGAGGTTATATGAATAAATATGCGCCTGGAAGAGTAGCAAAATATCAATTAAAACATGTCAAAAGGCTACATTGTTGCTCGTATAGATAACAAAAGTCAGTCATCTATACAAAAAAAAATTTATATTTCGTTGCATTCATCTACTTCTAAAGCAGAAATTACTAAATATATAAAAGCCATATATAGAACTAAAAAAAGGTGCTAATTTCCGAAACACACACGAAATCGAGTAAAAATCCGTGGTCACACTTATTGGGCTAATATGCATGCACACAGAGGAAAAATAAAAGGAAATAAGCGGAAGTTGGCGTGTTTCACGCGAGCACCAAGCTCGACGTCTCCATCTTTCGAAACTGGTGGCTCGTACCGCGACTTGGCACACGTAATCACCCATTTAAGAGGAACCTTTGACAAAATTCGTCCAAGCAGAAGAACGATTTATCATCGAAACGATATAATTCGTGCTTCGAATCACTTCGAATTACGCCGGAATATTTTAATTAGCGGAATATAAATATTTATGGCAAGTTGAAGAATTTATGCTCGCCCGAGCGCACTCCCGAGCCCGTTAATCAGCGGGATTCCGTCTCGTTCCCATCTGCGGTTACAAACTGAATTGTACTCTTGCGGCACAGCCCGCACGGACCCAAGCCATTCGCGATTATCCAGCCACCAGCCCAGATCCCGAGAGCTCTCAATCGATTCGGATTATTATTAATCTCCCTCGTCTAAAATCGTAAAATATTCACCAAAATTTAACGAGCTCGCGTCTCTTTGTGTATATGCATGTCTCGAACTATTTTTATTATACCATACATTTTTTATACTCATTTTTTTTAATTCTAGATTTTTTTACGTTGTTAATAATGTTTTTCAATCGTTTTTGATTTTGCGATTTATTTAGAGTTTTTTTTATTTATTTATTATTTTTTCTTCTATTTTTTTTCTCAATAAGCATATTTATTTTTAATGGTTCGTACATCGAATGAAGCCGTCCTCGATCGCAGCTTTCTGCTCGATACGGCTTCTCGCGACCTTAACACGAACTTCAGAAATATTTATCCATGCCACCGCAGCCCTTTTTCACTTCGTGTCGAATCGAATTTTGTATTTATGACTTTTATTTATTATTCATCCTTGATGCACTCACGAAAATTTCGATAATGGATTGTTATATATATTTGAACATCGAAGGTGGTTTTTCATTTCAGTTGAGGCATGATGGAATCGTTTCCGTCCATTAATTGTACACAGCAAGATGGATTTGATTTTTATCAAAACGGGGATACTTTAATTTTTTATTAAAATTGACATATTGTGATTTTCATCAAAGTGGATACATTTTGATATTTTTTTCAAAATGGGCATGTTGTGATTTTTATCAAAATGAATTTTAATTTTTTTCAAAATGTAACTTAATTTATTTAAAAATGTGTTTTGATCTTTACCAAAATGTATTTTCATTTTTCGATTTTTATCAGATTACATATTCGAAAAAATAACACCCTTTTTAACATTCTTCTATAGTATATTTACGACAAATTTTCAAAGAAATGAACATATTAAGCTAAACTACATTCGAATGATCCCATGCATTTTTTAGTTATTCTGGAAAAGTTGATTTATTATCGAGATATGGAGTTTCAAAGTTAGCTCGAGATGGGTAGACGTGTGACATCGCCATTTAGATGTAGCGAGTATATTATGCTTTAAAAAAGCAAAATAAATCATTCATCATTAGCAGTAGAAATATTTTGTGAAGAGAATAAAAAATTGTATCGAATATAATGGTTCAGTTCAGGAGAAGATGAAATGAAATGAATGTTTTGTTATAATAAAATATAAATTTAAAAAATGCTTCTTGAATTTACCTTGAATGTAATCAGTGAATTATTTTTTCTTTTTCAGACACTGGACGATGCGGCTTGTTCGCGATGAAAATCTTTTCGCGAACGACGCGGTTTTCGAGGGAACGGAAGGTCCAATTCCCTTTGACACGAGGCACTCTTACGTTGGAACAATCGATGGTAAGTTTTTACACAATTACTCACTCATTTCATTTTATTTATATATTTTTCTTGTCTCAAATATTTATTTATGACAAACGTATGTAATTTGAATTTTCTCATCAAAAAATTTCATATCTTTCTTATTTTTTGTTATTTCCGGTTGAAATTTGACTAAGATAATCTTAAAGTACCCCATTTGAAGAAAAAATAGTCTATATATATACTTTTAAAGAGATTTGAAAAATATATTCATATATAAATTGAAAGTGTATCTATATTTTACGACGATACTTTTTATCAACTTTTGTTCACTTTATATAAGAATTGATTTTTATATAAGAATGAATTTTTATTTAAAAATATTCCGTTTGTACTTAAACAAAAAATTATTGTTTGCATGTTACATATTTTTATTATTTTTTGTACAATAATATACTGTATTATTGAATCACTCCATATATGCATCTCTGTAATTACCACAAAGACCGCAAAACGAGGAAGGCCTATATCTATGGTGTCTGCAACAGATGTGCATAGACTATCGCATATAAGCATTGTGTTAAAAATGTATATGCGGGTATGTAGTTTGAATATCCATTCTTTTCAAAACATTTTAAACTCATATCCTATATTTAAAAAAAAACATGAGAGCTCTAATCAAATTATTTGAATATAGAGCGCATTATGGGTAGCGCATTAACTTTTGGCTAATCTATACTTATTTAAAAAAAATTTAACGTGAGCTGCTTTGGAAATAATGACCTTGATGTTTGAATCATTCATTTAGTCTTGCAGAAATTTTCAGGAATTACCTATTATCAAGTCGATATTGTCGAGAACACGAAAAGATATTGCCACTCGAAATTTTGCGATTTTCCTATTTTTGATTCTTGAAAAATCAGGCTGAAGGTCCTCGAATACGCTAATTTTTCTCAGCTCATGTGAAAAAAACTTACAACACAAATTTCTATTATTTATATCCAATATACCTGGACATATATACCTGAATAGTTTGGGGATCGTAAATATAAAAAAAGGAGAGAAAATTCTTCGAACGTAACGAGGAAAAGAAATTTTCAAATTTTCGTTAATCCCTCCGTTTTTTTTTCAATTTTAAGAGCTGATTCGATCGGAAATTTTCCTTAGACAACGAAAGTGCAAAACATTCAGAGCGCAATCCAATAATTCATATTGAATGAGTAAAAAAATTGACTTTCGTATCGGTGTTTTTTCAATTTCAATTTTTCATTATGAATTCTTGGATTGCTCCCCATATAAGTAATAGTTGCTGCTCGTAGTATAAAAGCAGTATTTTCAACATTCATTTATAAATTATATTGAATGAATAAAAATTAATTGTAAATATTTCTTGAAAAACTTGTTTTTCTTTTTAAATTTTAATGCACAATTTGCATTCAATCTTTCGAATAATAATTTCGAATAAATTATCCTTTTTGAATCGTCTTAAAGTACATTTTTTTCAGAATATCTTTTGAGAATACCAAATTGAATTTTATTAAAAAATGATGGGAGTTTAAAATTTTCGAATAAAAAAATATTTTTTCTGACTTAAACATTCAGAATTTTCTATACATAATATACATTGTCAAAAATTATATATTTTTAGTGAAAAATTAATTACAATTCGTTTTTTTTTCTTGTATGTTAAATGTTGAGAGTAACTTTTATAAAAGTTATGTGAGGCCTGTCGAATTCCATGTGGGTAATGTGTTACTTTGCGATGATGTGAGTGATTAGGTTAAAAAAAGCCTTTGAATATATATACGAAAAAAAAAATTCGACAAAATAAAAAACTGCGTTTAGAGAAACATTCGTTTCTGGATTAAAGCGACGAATTTTCAATGTAATTTTGAGATCACTCGTCCGTGTTCGTTTTACTTTGCAAAATAGCACACACGACCCCCGGTCTGTCGCCGGGGAAATCAAGCCGTGTTTCGTTGCAACCACTGTAACGAGAGCCATGCACACACCAAATTACAAGTGTCCTGGTACCCATGCAGCACAATCCAATCTGCATTCATCTCGTGCCGTTTAAAATTTTTTTTTCGAAAAAAACGTGCGACGTTTCCTTTTTTTCAGATTTTAAAAAATCGCAATTAAAAATAGTGAAAGAAAGAAAAACCAGCTATGCAGTTTTTATTTTATTTTATTGGAATAAATTATTTACAAAAATAGAGTTATTTTCATAAATATTTTATTAGAAATATTTTTTTTAATGAATTGTAGATATGGCTTTGTGTCAAAATGTCGTTTACGTGAGATTTTGCCAAAAATTTGCACCTTCTTTAAGGTGAAATGCACGTGTGTGTTAAATTTTACGAGACTTCGGAAATCGAAATATTTATTGGTAAAAATCATAATTTTTGGTACTCCTTTTAACAGCACTTATTGAATATTATGATTTTCTACAATAATTATCTTAACTTCTATATACGATGAAGCCTTCTAAAATTTTACATAGATTTGTATACAACATGGAAAAAGATTTGTTTTATTGTGTAAATATTTAGTTCGATTTTTTGAAAATTAGATTAATATGTTTTCAAAAATTCGATTTTTTTTCATATTTAATTAATTTTTTGAAAACTTGTTTAATTATTTGAAAAATTGATTAATTTTTTGAATATTTGATGTAACATATTTTTTTCGAAATTATTTTAATATCGCATAGCAAGTATATAGCTTACCTCGGATCAACTTATATTTCGAGTATTTTGCTATCGATTTGGCTGTCGTGTAGTCACCTTTGTTTTAAATAAAAAATTAAACGTCGAATCGTTACTTTTATTATTCTTATTATTAATGAAAAAAATCGTATTTCTAGTCTATATGTTTTTATTCACATCAGTGTACGTAAAAATTCGATTACCGAGCGACGTGATTATGGGCAAAAGGAAAGAAACGAGTTTTCGATCCGTGCATTCCTTGTGTATATGTATAAATAATTATACTACGAAGCATATATAAGATCGACGAGGTGAAAACGAGGATGACCCGGGTGTGGAGGGAGATGGAAGCGGAGTCTCGTAAGCCGGAGCTTTTCTCCAGAGAGCGAGGAAAAACCGGATGAGAAAAGCCTCAGGGAAAGCTCCTGCAGGCCGCGAGATTGTACGATGGCGCGTCAAGGCTTGAAAGAGACTTCGATTTTTTCCTCTTTTTAACCTCCGCTCTCTCGCCTCCCTCGGCCTTCCGCCCTTTTTCTTTTTTTTTTCTCCTAGAAAGACTTGAACTCTGAGTTAAAATCGAGAACGGATGTTGCTTCATGCATTTTCTCGAGCTTAGTGCTTCCTTGTAACGGGACAACCTCTTGCATTTTTCCCAAAACTTTTTTCCCTTCTCCTTGCTCAAAAATTCGCGAGTTCCTGAAACGAATTTTTTCGACACGATCTCACTATTATTTCAGTAATTGACGAATTTCATTGCATCTCTTTTTTCTCAACAATCACATTTTTACTTTTTTTTCATAAGAGTTAACTAAACAAAATAATTATTTAAAGAGATTTTTAATGAATTTTTTTCATTAATAAAAGTTGTATAAAAACAATGAGGTTGTTTATCTTGAACGAGCAACACAATGGATATTCTTTTTAACTCTTATTGCGATATAAAATTTATTTTGTTGCGAAAGAAAATAATTAACTCGTTAATTAAGTTAATTATTTTAAGAAAATAATTAACTAACATAATTACTAATATATTACTAAAATAAGTTAATTATTTTAAGAAAATAATTAACTACTAAAAACTCGAACTTTGTTTATCGTGTATGAACAGCATAATTTATATATTTATTTAATTTATTCATACATATATTCATTATTTTAATAAAATAATTTCTCAAAGTGATTTTTCACTATTTGCTTTTCGTTAAAAAAATGTTGGATAAAAACTTTGTTAGGTTTATTTATCGTGAACGAGCAATGTAATTGATATTCTTTTCAACTCCTTCACTTAAAGTTTCATGCGAAAGAATCATTTTTTTCCCTATTTCGTTGGAAAGTTCTCACACGTAACACAGACGAAAATCCAAGTTCCGTGTAAGCTTTTTGCCGTATCGTCTTTTCCTTCGATCTCTTTCCTCTTTTTTTGCACGAAAACTCAATGAGAATTCGTGGCAAGAAAAGGAGTGGGAGAGGCCCAGGATTCTGCTTGGATAGGATACAATGTACAGTCTGTTGCAGGATTCGAAATATATTCGGATATAATGAACGAACGAATTCGTGACGAATCCTAAGTCAAAAAGTAAGGTAAATGTCCTAATAGTTGTCCCAATTTTCGGCGTATTTTTAATATTTGAATTATTTTTTTCTCAATAAAATCGTATGGATTATTTTTCATATACAAAGAGGTTTATTTTTCATAAATTTAATTTATTGTATCAAACTTGCTGAACCCTGAAGAAGGGGTCGATTATCTGTTCAACTATTGGGACATTCTACATGTTCAAACGTTCAAGTATTTATTTACTAGATATATTGTCTAAATTTAACATGTAAAATAAGTTTTTGTTCTCGAAAATATCAGACAATAGTTTAGATGTGAATTTAAGGAAAATTTTTTTGTTCGAATATTTTAAAAATAAAGATACAGTATGAAAACCCTTAGCTGTCCAACTATTGGGACGTTTACCTTATTCAAATGGTTTTTGATTTGGCAAGATCGAGTTCACGCTTTTCGTTTCAATATTCTTTTTTTTGGGGGGCAGATTTTGCATGGGCAAAACGAGAGTCCTTAATAAATTTCGTAAAATAATTATTGATATGCTTGTTAAATTACATAAAATGATTATAAAACGATAATTATACATTTTACACTTAATTATTGTTAAAAATCAAATATGGTTTTATGTTTACTATCAAATTATAATAAAATTACATTTTTGAGGTTGTACACGGGCTCCCATCAGTTCCAAATCGAAACAATTTTTTCAAATGTTCAATGACCCTACATCTTTATGCGATAAATAAGTTCCTCGTGTTACAATCTATCTCTGTACCATACTCCATATCCATCATTTAGAGACAACAAATATGCAAATATGTCAATTAAAGTAGAGAGACGTTTTCTATGCTAAAAACCTTAATTACAAAAGTAAAAATTCTCTGTAAAAACTTCAAAAACCTATCTTTTTAAAAAAAACATTGAAAAAGTTATTTTGATTCATATACAAAAGAATTATTAATTATAATATTTAATAATGGCATTGTAAAAATATATTTATTCAGTGTAAGAAATACCTTATGTTTTGAAAAGCACTGTATAAATACGTGGTCGGCATGGGCCAACGAGTCGAAAAAGGGATTTATCGGATGGTCGGGGTTTGCTCGAGTGACCCGAAATCCCTGAGGAGCTATCTAACTGCCTGGGGAATGAAAAAGTCGAAGGGAATTAACGACGACGAAGCTGAGCCCTTTTTTCTCTTCCTCCATCACATTTTCCTCGTTTATATTTGAGCGTGTGGACACACGAACTTTTTATCTCTCGCTATTTTCCCTCCACGCGTAATAAATTTATGGAACCTCGAGATAGTTTCGCTTTTGGCAGAATTTCTTCTCCATTTTATTTATTTATTTTATTACTTTTATTGCATAGCTGTCTGATTTATTTTCGCGAATCAACGTAGTTTGTCGTTCGGAATCCGCTGCGATATGGAAATTGAATTCAATACAGGCTCCGATTATTGGAAAACAAATATATAAGAACTCTATTTTTACGGTGTATTTAATTTACGAAAGTCTGGTTCATCAACTTTTCAATTCGGTTTTATCATGGTTTGAAAGCTTACAAATCCAGGATTAACCCATTATTTCGTGATTAAAAAAAAATAAAAATTGAAATAAAGAATAAAATATACAAATGAAGACTGAAAAATTTTACACTGATTTTCTGAATTTCTGAACTTTTTAAATAAACCACTATTATAAACAGACGTCGATATTTAAAGTAAAATCAGAATTATGCGCATAAGAATGTAGTTAATGGTTCTTCGACCATTTTTTACTTAATATCTTATAAATTTTTTTCACGTACGAAAAAATTGGGAAATAACTTTCTTGTCTTTATAAAATCTATATTTATTGAGGTATTTAATTTACGCGAGTCTGGCTCATAAACCTAATTCAATTGAAAGTTTAAAAATTCGGGATTGATCCATTATACTTATCATTTTTTTATTTATCGAAAATATTAAAAAACTCTATTTTCTTGTTGTTCCTTTTCTTAATAAAAACTATGAAATGAAGATTAATGTAATCGAAGAATGGAAAATGCTACGACAGATGATTTTCTGAACTTTTCATAGACAATAACTATTATATAAACAGACACGTCGATATTTAAAGTAAAATCAGAACTGTACGTATAACGTGTAGTTATTGTTCTTCGACCATTCTTTACTTAATATTTTACATGATTTGTTCACGTACGAAAAAATAGGATCGATTGTTCGTGTTTTGTCTGGCGAAGCCGTGTCGAGCCCGAGCAAATAGAAAATAATTCGAACGTAAATCTTTGACAGACGTGTGCATAGCCTGGATTCCACGCGGAGCGGACTATGTGTATACGTTTTTCCGGAAGGCGTGTGCGAGCAATATCGAGAACTGTCAGTTTCAATGGATCGCGAGCGAGAGCAAACTGCATACGCAATTTTTCGCACACGCGTGTTTTTTATACGACTTTTGCCAGATAATAAATCGTCCGATAGGAAAATTTGTTCGTTCTTTTTTTTTTAAGAGGCTGCATTCGCAGAAACGGAAGTTTTACCGGCGATAGTTCAGGTCTGACCAATGTCAGACTTTTCTACTGCGCGGATCCCGACTCCATATATTGCGCTCGAGCTCGGCGCGGAGGGACGAACCTCGCTGCGGCGAATGCGAAAAATATTCATGGATCCTTTCCTTCGCTTTTTTTTTCCCGCGAATTCATGGCGGGCCCGAGGACTCTCGAGAAGGGTCGATCCGCGGCCGACACTTTCTCCGCGAGAGAAAAGTCCATTATTCTTCGAGATGGGAATGAAAAATTGCTGATGGAAAGTGTGAGGGCTGAGGGCTGTTTCGACGCGTCATCTTTATTGCTCAACCGATAACGATGATGCGAGAAACTTGGAAATTTCACATCATCTTCCCGAACATGATTCTCATAGAAATAAAAAAATTATACAAAAGAAAATTTATCAGATTATTTTACGAGTTTGTGATCCATAGATGTACCTTTAAAATTTGACTTCACAAAATATAACATGAAAAATGCTCTACGGAGTTGATATCATTTAAAAGCTTAAGCACACTTATTAAACGAAATATTCAAACTTTTGTTTAAACAATTATAAGAATGATAAAATTTAGTGAACATTTTTCAATTTTTCAAATTATAATAAATCAAACGTATAAAATAAATTTTACAGTGATATAACCGTTTCTTGTTTATATTCAGGACAAATATATGAATTTACCACAAGAAGCAACAAAAGATCAAAAGCTTGATAACTTTTTTTTCCTCATACAAGATTAATTAAGAGTAAAACATTATTAAGAAAAGTTTCTGTGAATTAATTGAAGAAAAAGTATTTACAATTTATATAAGGTCATCCAATAACAGATCTACCTCTGTATTATGACTACAAAAAAATTATGACATTTTTTTGAAAAGCTAGATGAAGCTCGTTTAATTTCATACAATGATGGGTGCAAAATTTCAATTCAATTAGGAAGCTCGTTACTTGGATATTTATTGTACAAAATTGAAACTTTCAGCACTTTCAATACTCTTATGAGAAGTTGTATAGAAAATATCCATTTTTAACAATCAGTATCTTAATGAGAAGCTTCCTAATCGTCGTGAAATTTTTATTCTAGGTTGTAAAGATGTTAATTAATGTTGCATATAATATTTAAAACTTTTGCATCATTTTAGATTATGGATACATCCTTAAAACTTTGAGACCATTCGGTCATTCTTTTCGAAATTTAGCACAATATCAATTATTTATATTAATTGAAAACAATATACGAAAAAATTAGACACTTTTCAAAAATCACTTCAATATCATGTCACATGTCACAAACTGTGTAAAATATATTTTGCAAAATTTTGCTACTTATAGAATAATTTGTAGCTTCTACGTGTGACGTCTCTTCTGTATTAATAAATTTAAAGCATATATTCAAAATAGTATTTCTTAAAAAATATACAGACTTCATCAATCCATAGGGAAAAAATTAAGGTTTTTGTCAGTATAACTGTATTTCCGATTTATTCAAAGAAGGGAGAATATAAGATAGAATAATTATAGAATAATTTGTAGTTTCTACGTGTGACCTGTCATCTGTATTGATAAATTTAAAGCATATATTCAAAATAGGTTTTCATAAAAAATATACAGACTTCATCAATCCGTAGGGAAAAAAAATTAATGTTTTTATCAGTATAACTGTATTTCCGATTTCTTCAAAGAAGGGAGAATATAAGATAGAATAATTATAGAATAATTTGTAGTTTCTACTTCTGACGTGTCATCTTTATTGATAAATTTAAAGCATATATTCAAAATAGTATTTCTTAAAAAATATACAGACTTAATCAATCCATATATAGGGAAAAAAATTAACGTTTTTATCAGTATAACTGTATTTCCGATTTCTTCAAAGAAGAAAGAGTTTGAAAAAACGAGTGTCCCTTTATCAAATTTTCCATCGTGGAATAAACTCACCGTATGTCTGTACTGTAGAATTCAACAATATGTACACGGGAATCTCGAAAGACATGATTCGCTGATACGCGGGCATTTGTATGCACCTAATGCACTCCCGAAATTGCGCCTGCGATTTTCTCTCTTTCGGAGCCAACGTCTGTTCCTGCCGAAAGCAGGCCCCGATTCCAAAATGAAAGGGAAGAAAACCGAGATGAAACAGAGCGAGAAAAGATGCGAAGCGAAATTGCTGATATGAAGAAAATGAGGGAGGAACAGCGGCGAAGCGGGAGAAGGCCAGGTAAACGAGGAAAATCTGCATATACGAACGACCATCGGAAAGCTTATACAGTTCGTTTCATTTTTTTTTTACCCTCGCTCTCTTTTTTCTCCTTTTATGTCGGGCTCATTCTCAGCCGGAACAAAATTGCTCGTCCAGCTCGCTCGCTCCCCCGTTATTAATTTATCAACTTTTCTTCTGATTCTGGTAATTTCGTTTTTTTTCGGATCTTTTTTCATCCAGATATAAATTGGAAGCAGAAGCGAGATTTCTTATAAATAACAAAAAATAATGCGTATCGCTACATTGAATCTGTTTCAAAATATATACAGCAGGTTAAATATGAAAGTAATAATTACATCGTAAATTACTTGTATTAAAGGCGGTTCGGAAAAAAAACCGGAAATCAAGTTTATGATTACAGCGTTGGTGTTTAAAATTTTTTTAATGTTTAAAATATAGTGTAGAAAGTATATTTTTAAAAAAGTTTGAGATTTTTTTTTAAGATTGTAAAAAAAGTTCATTTATTTATTTTGCCATTATTTATCATCATTATGTATTATCATTATGGTAATTTGCTATTTTTTAATTGTATTTATTGTAATATCATTGTATTTAACTTTTTTTATCGAGTTTTATTTTCACTTGATCATAATAGTAAAGTTGAAAGTTGTAGCAAAAAGCAACCATTTCCAAGTTGCTCTCTTGTCAGAATTTCACGTTTGGTAACGAAAGAATAAACGTAAAAAAACGGAAACGTTGCACGTAAATGGTAGATCTCCAGGAAATTTCGTATGGGAAAAATAAATGGAGACGTAAAGTTGAAAAATAAAACTAAAACGTATAAAAAACTGTGAAATGAGTGAAAAGTGTTTTGACAGAAAAATCCTGTCCCATCTATATAGCAGACACAAAAATATGATGTTCTTATATTCAGAAAGGAGTAGATACCAAAAAACCAAATTTTTTACATTTTTTCCAAAAACAACTGTAGGGCAGGATACTTACATTTTTTTCAAGTATATATTTTTTCTATATTATTTTAACAGAGCCTGGAAGAAATATTTTAAATATATTGTGTATGGTCAGACGACTAAATTTTGCATAAACCCATCATTTTTGGTAAATTTTTATTAACAATTTTTTGGATTGCATGTATTTTAATGAAATGTTAACTGCTTAATAATATGCATATATTAATCTTAATTTGCTTAATAGTTAAAGTGAATAACACACTAAGTAAAAAATACACTGTAAACTTATTCGAAAAAAAAACAGGAGGTTGAAGGTGACTTAATTTTTTGGTTACTTTAATGACTTGCAGGATTTTACCATTTTTATATTAGTCCAAAATGTAAATTATTTTTCAAAACGACAGAGAAATAAATTTGCTAAAAGTAATATGCATTGAAAAAAAAATCTTAACGTTTTTTTAAAATATTAGGCTCGAAAATATTTTCGTCGTGAATTTCGTTGGATTTGAGGTGACAAAGCGCAAAGCAATAAGGAACAAGGTGAGCCGCCGCGTATAACAAGAGCGTGAGAATAGTGAACTCGAAAAAGAGCCGGGAATAAGGCGAGGAAGTGAGGAGGAAGAGATTTGGCGTAGGGCCAACCCGTCCGCGACTCATCTAGACATTCATAACCGTCAGTTCAGGGTCCGCGACGGGGGTTGAGAAAAAAAATGTGCTAGCTTTCTTGCCCCGTGGAAAATTTACTCAATAAGACGCTGGCGACGGAAAATGTAAGGACTCTCTCCCCTTTCCTGTCTCTCCTAATTACTTGACTCATTGCAAATCACATTAACTGGAACTTTTTGAAATCGTACCTCGAGTATTTTGTCATGCTTTTATCGAATTTAAGGTATAGTTCGGTCGAGTTGGGCCAAAGTCAAATTTCATCTGTAATTTATTTTTATTTACGTACAATTAGATTATACAAAAGCTGTGATTAATTTCATTGTTTAATAATAAAATATTATAAACTTGTTTTAGGATTCTCATAATAATATAAATCAATAATTAATACTTGGTAATAATGACGACTGAATTTGACTAGCGTACATAACCTAGGTTATTCCATATGACATTTCGATTAATGCTTGGAAGAGGCTGTTTTTTTCGTTTAAAAAATGTTTAACTTTAGATAAAGGAAACATTTTATTGCAACTTTTTTGATAAAGTAAATTTAAGCAAATATTTAGTATTATAATTATAAGCAATAAATAATTTAATCTATGAATAAAGGATTTCAGTACGTTGCATTCAAATCCAAATAAAGTGCGTGCGACTACACCGTCATATATTTTCACTAATAACTTCTGTTAGAAAAATCCGATGTGTGACAAGGATAGCAGCCGCAAAATTGCATTAATTATGAAAATTCAAAGAAACCTTGTGGTAAATTAACTGAAATCATTGATAAATCGCTTTCTAAGATATCAATGATTACAGTGGTAAGTTTTTTTTGGTCATTGAACGATACATTTTCTGTATAAATTGAAATTTATATAGTTGGCGTGTCATCTGAGCCTTTATCCTATATATTAAAAAAGACATGAGACCTGCAATCGAGTAATCGGAATAGAGCGTATTAACTTTTGGCTAATCACTATACTCATTAAAAAAAATTCACGTGCGCTGCTTTGGAAATAATGACCTTGATGTTTGAAACATTCGTTTCATTTTGCAAAAATTTTCAGGAATTACCTATTATGAAATTGATGTCGTCGAGAACACGAAAAGATATCGCCACTTGAAATTTTGAGGTTTTCCTATTTTCGATTCTGGAAAAATCAGGCTGAGGGTCCTCGAATTCACTAAATTTTCTCAGCTCATGTGAAAAAAACTTACAACACAACTTTCTATTATTTATATCAAATATACGTGGACAGATACACCTGAACAGTTCGGGGATCGTAAACATAAAAAAAAAGAGAGAAAATTCGTCGAGCGTAACGAGGAAAAAAAATTGTCAAATTTTCGTTAATCCCTCGGTCATTAATTGTTTCCATGGTGATCGGTCGAGGTCGAGTAAAAAACCGATTAAGGCCTTAATTGTTCGGTTTTATGACGAAATTTGGAATCAGTAGCCCGGTAGAAAGTGTCGGGGTAAGACGTGTCGGGTCTTACAAGGTGTAGTTCGTTACCGAAAAACATTTCGTAAAAATTCGACAAGTTCAATCGAGTGTCAGTTCCAGTGTAATTTTCAATCATACGGAAAGTGAATAGTTTAGTGTTTCTAATTTATAATATCGTTTGAAAATAATTTTAAAATAATGTCGGTGCGGGTGTATCCTACATTTTAAAAAAGAGATGAAACCTCTAATCAATTAATCGAAATAGAGAGCATTATTGCGAAGCTTTATAGAGTATGCGCCTAGGAGAACAGCAAAATATCAATTTAAACATGTCAAAAAAAGTGACTGCCCAGGGGCCGCGTTGTCGCTCGTACGCTATTAAAATGATGCTACATTATTTATTAATTAAGCAGCTCAAACTACGAGGTAAATCGATAAAAAATTTGGTAGTCATATTAAGCAAAGTCAGCTCTTTCGATTTGATGCAAAACAACATGGTGTTAAACGTGAACCCTAATTCGACCGAACTATACCTTAAGCAAAAACTTTCCATGTCGAAAATAAATTTTTATAAAATGCTACACTCAACATTAAAGAATTGTTTTAGAAAAGTTAGATAAGCATTTGAAAAGTAAAACGAAAAAGAATAATGTTTAAATAATATTCGTATAATTTTTTTCAATTACGTAAAAAAATGTAAGTGGTTTTGACAAGTCCAAAATTGCCAATAATTGATGCTAAATTTATATTTGTTTTCCGGAATTCTCTGTAAAGTCTTTTAGTGTTTTTCTTTTCCAATAAAAAAATAAAACAAGCATGTACAATGAACCCATCAATACAAATCGAATGCTGAAATTCCGATTTGGTCGAAATTTTTTTCGATTACTTGTTTTTTTTTCGCAATCGATACCACATAAAGTTAGATGTTATCCAAACCATGAATGTACGTACAGCGATTGACTAAACGTCAAAATCGTTTAACAAGTGCATTTTTAACCAAATTCTGATTATCGTTCAAAAATGAAAGTTAAATGGCTCTGACAACCGTACTCGTACTGTAAAAAACAAGGCAAGTACATTGACAGGTGAAGCAATTGTTGAATAAAAATTACTGAAAAATTCTTAGGGACAGCATACTTGCCGAATTAAAAAAAATTATTATGTAATATAATCATTATATAATAATAAAAATATTAATTAACTTGGAAATTTTTCATAAATTTATCGTCAACAATTACACAATCTGTAAATATACTTCGTTTCATTTTTTTACAGCACTATTTTTGGGACTACATATAAAATATGTTCAGATATAAAGGAGTATTTATAAAAGAATAAATAAACTAAAATAAGCGAAAAATAAATAAATATATTAATTTAAATGACGGAGATAAATTCAGGCCAATAATATACATCAGATAAAAATAAAGTCTACGATATCGAATCTCGAATATGACTCGAAAAAAGTCAATTCAAATGTCAATGGTTTGGGGGATGACTTGTCAGTTCGACATCAAAGGCATCGCGTGGGCGTGTGTTCGCGAATTGGCTCGAAAGGAGGGGTGGGGGGCAGGGGAGGGGAGGGGAGTGCACAAAGCCCCGCGAAGTCGAATTTCGAGACGAAGAGCTCTTTCGGAAACTCGCTCTTTCTCCTTTCCGGACGCGCACTCCGATGCCCCGGAGGCTCGTCAGTTGATCTGCATATCTCGAAAATGGAATCTTCCCTCACGATATTTTCCTCGCTTTCTCTGACGCGTTTACATATACCTCCCTCCCTAGATTCAAGAGGTTCGGAATAAGGAGAGAAAAAAAAGAACGAGAATCGAAGCAAAAGAATATTCGTCGCTTTGGCGTGTTCTCTCGTCGCGTCTCCAACTTGGATATCTCGGAATTTCCATGTATGGATTGGCTTAGGTCCTGTTTATCTCTCTCTCTCTCTCCCCCTCTCGCTCTCGTTGGATCTATTTCCAGGCATTCATGCAAAAGCTCCGGTATTATCATTTTCGCGTAGCGCCTTCTCAGCCTTCCCACGCGAAAATCGTATATTTCACTTTCCCCTTGTTATTTCGTATTTTCTGTCAATAAACTGACAGCGTGACCTCTGTGAAAGGAGAAAATTCGTGGAAATCTATGCAGTACGCCAGGACGGAAAATTTGCACGAACGACATCAAATTCGGATCGTAATATTCGAATCCTTCGCATTCTTCTCGATACGTAAAATCAAACGTATGCACATCCATTTGAATAAATAATTTCAAATGAATTTAAAAGTGGAAACCTTAGTATCAAATATATATAGGTAACTTTAATAAAGAATTTAAGGAGGTTGTAAAATTTAGGGTGGTCAATGCGGCAACTTTAAAAAGAATATCGTAAATTGAGGAAAAGCTTCATAAATTTTGTTAGTTTTTTTCATACGAAATTTTCGTTTAATAATGCTTTTTAGAAGAACAATTAATTTATATATTTATAAAAATTAGACACCCTCTGTTTTGGACGAATACAAATCACATCAAGTAACTGTCAATTAGCTTGATAAATGTTTCTTATTTGTTCGAAGAGCACACATTCTCATATACATTTGTTGATATTAATTATAGCTCCCTAGGAACATTACAACAAAAATTCATATGATTCTCTGTGGTGTATGCATTTATTAATTAAAGCAAAATCACTGTATAAATTTGGAATTTTCCATTGCATATTTCTCCTCGGAAAATTCGGTAAATGACCAATTATAAATTACGTGCTTAGTCGAAAACTCATTTTATTTCCTATCGAATCGTTATTTTTTAAGGCGATATTCCAGTCTTCGACATTCGTCCTTTACAATCTCGTTAATGAGGTTCTTGTGCTATAGCCAGTTTTTTATGTTTTTTCCCTGTGCCAAATAATAGCGAAGTCATCAGATTAAGAATGTCTTCCAAGTCTCTTAATCTGATGCCTGATGGTTTTTCAAAAAGTATGGTGAGTAACATTAAAACTTTTGATGGAGTTATTGTTATGAATAAAGTTATAGGAAAACTGTAACTGCTGGGTGTATTAACTATATAGAGCTTCGGATAAGGTTTTTTATCGTCATTTATAGTTAATGGTTAATACAAAAGACCCGAAACCTCAAGTTTTTCTTTGTCCTACAGTTTTCAAAATGTTTAATGAATAATCAGTTTTGTGCAAAATAAATGCTTTTTTAAAATAAAATTACGAAATTGTGTTCTCGCATCTACCCAATATTCAAAATCGAATTTTCAATTACGAATATTTTCATTGAATAATCGACGAAGGCATGCTTTTTTTTGTGCGGATTTTGTAGCTGGGAACTTTTCCAATCGTTTGATCATAGAAAAATACATTTCTCATTTAATCGACATTTTTTATAAACATTCTTACATTTTTTGAAGATAATTTATTTTTGAAAAACCATAGAAAAATTTTTCAACATTGTACTAAAATATTAGAAAAATTTGAAAAAGTTTCATTATTTGATGATCGACATAGTACATGTATATTCAGTGTTAAAAATTGCAATTTTAAGATGTGCTCTCTTATGTAGGTTATTTCTTATATGAGTTACAAAAAATTATGACATTCAACAATAAATACCTCGATTTTCACGCACTGAAGCTTGTTTAAATTTAACACACACACTTGCGTGTGACATATGCCATAAGGAAAATTTATGCAAATTTTTATAAAATAATCTTCAAATTCGATCCATGCAAGAACCACCCTAACATTTTAAAATCGAACTAAATATACAACCGTACATTATAACCAAATGATCGATGACGAGTTCTTCGAGTTCGGAAAAAAGTTTGAGTTTGCTCTCAATAACGAGATATATCCTTGTGACGGTGGAACGTATAGAAATTGATTTCCGGTGCGAAAGCCGATTGGCGAGAAAATCAGAGAGGGACGATCGAGAAAAAAACCTGATGGCACAATCAAGAATGAGAGTAAAAAGGAGAGTATAAGGTCGAAGGAATGAGAGGAAAAAGAGAAAGATATGGAGTGAGCGGAGGAGAAGAAAGGTGGGGGGAGAGAAAGAGAGAGAGGGAAAACTCGTATTCTGACGGGGCTAATTAAATCCGACTTTCCTGAAGGACTTTAACCATCCTTGGAGTTGGCCCAATCTTTCCGAACGGGGTGTGAGGGATTCCGGGTGCGGTACAGCGGAATTTACCAGGGGAAGAGAGTGAGAGGGAGATTGGGGGGAGGGGGAAGAAAGGAAAGAGGAAACAACGGGTAAAAAGCGTATACAAAGAGTCGAGGGGGTGGGAGTCGAGGGGCAAAAGGGAGAAATCGATTGAAACGGCCGAGGGAAAGGATAAGTTTTAACGAACTCGCGAAACACTCGTTGCTCCTGGAGCGTTTTCAAAGAGACTTTTCTCTCCGAGCTCGAGGATTGGAAAAATATATCCCGATTGCCCGGGAGCTTCTCCGCCGCGTCGCCTCTCGCCTCCTCGTCCGAGAAAAATGAGCTCAAAGACGCAATGATCCAGACACCGGGAAAGGTCGCACATTTCTTGGCAAAACGGGGATGTTCGAAAGGAAAGAGAGAGAGAGATAGATAGATAGAGCGAGAGAGAGAGGGGAGGGAGAGTAAAAGAGAGAAAATGAAGAGATAGCATTTACAGCGAGATAAAAAGATTTGTATGGGTTGGGGCACTTGATCGACTGGCTCATTAGCGAGAATCTCTTCTCTTCTTCTTTCTCTCTATACTTTTCATCCTTCTCTTATTTTTCTTCCTCCTTCTCTCTTCTGCTTCTCCTTGGCTCCCTTTATCGTCTCCTTTCATTCTCTCTAATCAATTTCCCTCTCCTACTTTTTATGTCTCTCTTTTTCACGAAAGTCGCAACTCTTTGATTCTTATTAATTCCCTACTTCGATTTATCGCTCGTTGATCGTTAAGTTTTTGCGACGAATTATATTAGTGAGGGAAAAAAAGAAAAACAGGGCTTGATGAAAAAATATCAAGTATTATCGTTTATTTGATTTCTCCATTGGTCATTTTACAGACAATACTTTCTAGTTTAAAACCTTATGGATTTTTAATTTAAGAGATTCTGAAAGCCTCAAACACCGCAACAGTGGAGTAACTTTCTTTGTTGATGTTTTTTTTATACAATATAATACTGTTTCAACATAATTTATAAACAAGTATATTTTTCATTCCAAAACATACTACATGATACATTTTTTTAAAAATAAATTCCCGAAAGTGTTTCTTTTATAAACTATTTTTTTGGCAGTAATACTATAGATAAGCCCTTTAAACTAAATAGAAGATTGAATTTGATAAAGTATCTTCAATAACTTTTGCCACTTTTTAATATTATTCATATAATTTTAAGAAACATTTACGTCGTGTGTTATAATTTTTTGTTACATCCTTTATGGAATGTTATATTTTATTTGCTAAATTCCGTTTAAGAATTTTGAAATTATAGTGCTTTTTAAACTGATAATTAATCAGTTGTTAATGAACTGTTTCTTATTATAAAAAGATTGAAGTTGATAAAGTATCTTCAATAAATTTTGCCATTTTTTAATATTATTCATATAATTTTAAGAAACATTTACGTCGTGTTATAATTTTTCGTTATATCCTTTATTGAATGTCACATTTTATTTGCTAAATTTCGTTTACGAATTTTTGAAATTATATATAGTGCTGTTTAAACTGATAATTAATCAATTGTTAATGAACTGTTTCTTATTCCAGTTTGGACACTGTCAGTTATTTAGATATGTTTTGGCAGTTCCGGGGCTGGGTAATTAGGTTCGAGGGTGTAAATGAGATGAGCCGTAGAGGTCAGTAACTGGCGAGAACAGCGACGAGGGGAGATTAAGCGACAAGTGCTGTGTGATCCTTTCCTTCCCTCCTTTTCATACCTTTATCTCGCCAGTCATTCGCGACACTTTTCATGTACGTTAATTAATAACGAGATTATCGAGAAAAAAATTGTAAACTCGTCACCGTGGCATACTTTACTTTTTTCATTTTATTAATGGACGAGAAGTTTATTAACTTTTCGATATATTTCAACACACCGATGATTCTATTAATTTTTTTAAATTGTTAACTTACATAAATATAGTTTATAAAAAATGTACCAAAAATGTAAACCAATGTTTCAATTATTTCAACGTGTATTCCAATTAAAAAGAGAAATTTATTTTTCTGGGATCAAACGATTGGAAAAGTTCCCAGCTACAAAAACGGTACGAAAAAAACATGCCTTTGTCGACTACTGAATAAAAATATTCGTATATAATTGAAAATTTGAATTTAACATTTAGTAGATACGAGAACAACATTTCGTACCTTTTTTTTCAAAAATCAATTTGTATACAAAAACTATTTACTACTATATTAATTGAACATTTTGAAAACTGTGGGGAAAGAAAAACTTGACGTTTCGGGTCTTTCGTATTAACTATTAACGATAAATGGCGATAAAACGTTACCCAAAGCTCTGTATAGTAATACACCAAGCATTGACAGGTTTCCTAACTTTGTAATTATAACAGCAACTCTATTAAAAGTTTCAACGTTACTATAAAATATACTTTTTGATAACCATAATAATTATTAATTCCTAAAAATCAGACTCTTTATTTCAGTATTCTCCAATTTCAGTAAAAAGTATGTTGAAAAAAAATGTGCAAAAAGTAGTTAACTCGATTTGGAAGACATCCTTAACTATTTTATTTCATCGAATAAAAGTATTACTTGTTTTTATCGAAGATATAATAATGTGTGGATGAAACGTAACGATAAATGTGGAGTATAAAATAAAATATAAAAAAAAAATGGTAAAAATTGTGGAAAGCGGGACGAGGATTGGATTAAGCGAATTTTAAAAAGGCCAATGACTGAGACGTTACTCGTCGGGTGCTATAACCGTATCGTGTTCTGCCCGCTACAACATGAGAAAAGTCAATAAAAGCTCTGCCCGAGTCTCATCCTGTGCCCGTTGAAAAAAAAGGAGAAGAAGAAGGAAAAACCATAACTCGGGTAGCGTGCAGGCTAGACGTGCCCCGAGATTAAATCTTCTTTCGCTCGCACCGGGGCCCTCGGGTAGCAATTTTCCGCTTCGTTTATCATTGCTCTCCGCGAGAAAACAAAAAAGAACAACAAAAACACACAACCCTGCCAGAAATCAATTGAAAGAAAAGCATGAAAGAATTTGAGCTTCGCGGCGGGAAACACAAAAATTTAATCAAACTCTTGACGACCTTACGCGGCTTTATTGTTTCCTTATTATTTTCGTTCTCGCGAAAGGAAAATGTTCCTTTCATCTTGAGTGCAATTTTAATCAATTGTCGAAAACTGTTCTTATACATATATACATTAGGGTGTCCGTTATTTACCAAGTTGGTTATTTTGGCTTGGGTTCGGGCTAAATCTTTAGTTTTGGTCCTACAATGAATTTTGAAAAA
>JAPYYW010000956.1:0-37447 GCA_030522545.1 Cremastinae sp. A BG-2022a
TACTCAATCACGCAAAAACGTTTGCAAGGATTTGAATGAAATTTGTCATAGAGACAGTTTTCAACGTCGATTTGAACATAGGCTACTTTATTTTAACTCTTCATGACCAGATGGCAATGCAGAGTATGAAATTCTATAGAAATCGACCTATCGACGATGGATTTACTTGAAATTGGAATTTTCATGGGTCCACGAGACCCAGTGTGACTCGCCAAATTTTTTGAAATTTTCTTTTTTCGATTTTAAGAGCCTATTCGATCGGAAATTTCCTGTAGATAACGAAAATGCTACTTATTCAGGGCGAAATCCAAGAATTCATATAGAATGAGCAAAAAAACTGACTTTCGGATCAGTTTTTTCAATTTTTCCATATCAATTCTTGGATTACGCCCCGAATAAGTAGCATTTTTGTTATCTACGGGAAATTTCCGATCGAATAAGGTCTTAAAATCGAAATTAAAAAATTCGAAAAATTTTGCGAATTTTTGAAGGTATACCCCTTTCCATTTTTTCAAAAAACTTCAAGGGCTAATAACTTTTTAAAAAATTGATGAATTAACGTGATTCCAACGCCATTCGCTTCCTTTTGCAAAAATCTTTAAAAATCACACGTTATAAAGTTCATTTCGTCAAGAAAACGGAAAGATATTGCTAATCGAAATTTTCATGGATCCACGAGACCCATTGTGACTCACCAAATTTTTTGAAAATCTTTTTTTTCGATTTTAAGAGTCTATTCGATCGGAAATTTCCCGTAGATAACGAAAATGTTAATTATTTGGGGCGAAATTGAAGAATTAATATTGAATGAACCAAAAAACTGGATTTTGGATCAGTTTTTCTATTACCGCAAGGGTGTGAAGCCTACTAGTATGTTATATATATAAGTTGAGAATTACCTAGAACGTGAAGGACTTTTTCTCATTTCTGTTGCCAGAGAGCTGAAGACTGGAATACTGATATCAAAATCAGTTCTGTACGTCAAAGATGAAAATCCTGCACCAGCAACCATTGCTTTACCCACAGATACGTCAATGAACGTATGATAGTCAGGTACGCTTCCAGGAATCATATTGAATATCAAATGATTTTCTCCACCGTTCCAACTGCAAGAAAAGTGATTGATTATAAATGTAAACTCTTGGGAGTATCATGTATACTTGTTACGTGACAAAATAATTCTTACAATTCAAGAATCTTCAGAGCTTGCGATACTTGTTGCAGTTTCAATTTGTTTTGATTCAACATATCAATTGAGGGAATGAATATACAGGCTTCTCGGGGATCGGAGGTATAAAATTTGCTCGAAATGATTGCCTGAAGTATTTCGTAAAATTGTCGGGACATTTGGCCAGCAACTGATTTTCCAGAAGAATCCACAAAAGTTCTCGGTGGATAAACGTACACCGACAACTTGTTTCCCCGAGTGCCACATTTGTAAACATTGAAACAATTGAAAAATGTGCAAGACGTATTCGTGGACGAAACTTCAAGGAAATTCGGTGGCAAAACTTTGGTCGGAAAAGTATTTTCGTCACCCAGTATCAAGGGCTGATACACCGTGATTGAAGAATCATCACCAATTCTGAACATTTGGAAGACGAGCACACAAAACATAATTAACAATATGCTCAATATAATCGTACATAAATAACGATATCCACGCTGTGATTTTCGCAAAACTCGTGGACAAGTAGTCGCCGAGACTTCCTTGTAAATACTATTCGTTAATTGTGTGTACTCCATTTTTGATAATATTCTCGTGATAAATTCCAATTATTTACAACTCATGCACTATGGTATTCGATCCACAAAGCAGTTCGTATCCTCTGTTTCCACATGCCTAAATGCATTTTATGCAATAGTTATAACTGTGCACTTCGAAATTCTTTTTTTGTATTCACTCATTTTTATAGACGTTTTTTGTTTTCGAAAATTTCAACACGGCGCCGTATTCGCGATTCGATCCAAAACAGCTGTGACGTTTCACGTCCGGTGTGTAAGGTGCTATATACATAAAAAACCTACTTGTAATTATTCAATCAAGTAGCCACATTTTGATTGAAAAAAGAAAAATCAATTGTTAGTTAACACCTCGCAGATGTTATGACTCGCCAATCATTTGTTTCATTATATTTATTTATAATAAAATCGGAAAAATTTCTACATCAAGGATAACCGAACTGTTTTCTGTCTTCAAACATTTTTAAGTTTCTCTGTTTTTAATGATTGTTAGTCACTTGCGTAAAACTGAAAAACAATTTTCATCGTTTGTTAGAAATCGTTCGATCCACTCCTCATCGAATTCGAATTTTGATCATGCACAATTTTTTTTGTTCAGTCGATAAAAAATAATCCGCTTAAATTTTAATATTTGATGAAATAATACTTATTGGAAGAAAAAAAGTGAATAATTTGACGAGAAATTTTCTCTTGATCGAGAACAAACTTTTTTTCCCAAAATATCAAGCACGTTCAGAAAATATAAATCTTTTTTTTTCTGTCTCTCTCTCTCTCTCTCACTCAATATATATAAAAATCATAAGAGGTCGCAACATGCATTGTATGAACGCGCGGGAGCGGACTGACACTGGCATCCTGACACGTAGGGGACTGTACGCGAGATTAATACAGTCTGAACAATCTGTTGGGAGTAACACTTGAAGTAAATAACGACATGCCCCGTCATCAAAACCTCGTGTACAAAAATAATATTGTAAACGTAAAAAAAGTAATAAGATCGAGCAGAGCAGAGATTTAATCGGGGCATTTGTGAAAATATGAAAAAAAAAGAATCATTCAAGAACAATTCGTTTCTGATTGATTAACAGAACATATTTATTTGATTGTATAAGTGTTAGATGAATCAGGGACAACAAAATGCTCCGCCGGAGACACGTTAATTTAAAAACTGTTAAAGAGCTTGATGCGTTTCCAAAAGTGCCGGAAACTTGCACAGATAAATCAGCTGTTGGAGGAACTTGTAAGTATCTTGTTCATCCTTAAAAAGTTTATACGAAATGCTGCTGATATATTTCTTTAACATCTCTGCCAATACCAAAAATTATATTATTTTTTGTTCAGTTTCAGTGGTGACCTTCTGTTTAATAATCTATTTAATATATTCGGAAACAAGATATTTTCTTGACACGAGGCTTCAATTTAAATATGAACCAGACACAGAGGTAGATGCTAAATTGAAATTAAATATCGACATAACGGTCGCAATGCCTTGCCATCAAGTAGGCGCAGACATAGTCGATGCGACTAATCAAAACGTAAAAGGTCTTGAGCCGCTTGCACTGGAAGACACCTGGTGGGAATTGACCACGTTTCAGAGGTCTCATTTTGAAGCTCTCAAACACATGAATTCTTATCTCAGAGAAGAATATCATGCGATACACGAGCTCTTATGGAAGGCTCAGCAAATCACTTTTTTCACGGATATGCCGGAAAGGTGCTGAAAGTTATTCAACTCTATTCGACTGCCCAAAAAATTTCATAATTATTTTACCTTCATTTTTGTCTTCAGAAACTTCCAGCCAGATTATCCCGCAGATTCTTGCAGAATAACTGGCAGTCTCGATATAAATAAAGTAGCTGGAAATTTTCACATAACTGCTGGAAAATCTCTGTCTCTTCCATCCGGTCATGTTCACATCTCTGCATTTATGACATACCAAGATTATAATTTTACGCACAGAATAAACAGATTCTCTTTTGGAGCGGCTAGTCCTGGCATAATACACCCATTGGATGGAGATGAAAAAATAGCCGACGAAAGTTGGTGTTTTATTTATTTAGTTATTTATCGATGATTTGTCGATGTTGAAAGAAGCAAGAGAGCCTTATTCAATATAATTTTTCCAGGTATGATGTTATATCAGTATTTCATAGAGGTCGTTCCTACCGATATTTATACGTTATTGCATACATCAAAGTCGTATCAGTACAGCGTGAAGGATCATCAGAGGCCTATCAATCATAACAAAGGGTCTCACGGTATTCCTGGAATTTTTTTCAAATACGACACAAGTGCTCTAAAAGTCAAAGTTATCCAACAACGCGACTCGATTATCCAATTTTTAGTCAAGTTGTGCGCCATCGTTGGCGGTGTTTTTGTAACGAGTGGTAAGGATTGAAAGCTTTTCGATTTCTCATGTGCAAAGAAATTATTTTTCTTTTTTTTCATGCGTGACCGATCTTTATCGAAACAGGTCTGATAAACGGTGTGGTTCAAAGCTTTTGGTACATACTGTGCTGCAAGTATTTCAAAACTCCGGAAACGCAGGACGATCGCAGAGTTTTCGTCGGCGAAAACTCCCATAACAAGCCCCATTCTCCCATCGCTCCTATCGGAGCAATCAATCTAATGAATGTTCCAACACCACCCTGTGTAGATCTTACACTGCACGCTCAATAAAATATTTTTACGAGACTACTTGGAATTTGACTCTCTTCTTATTTTCTTTATTACCCATTGTTACATATACTTTATCATCCGGTTCATTGATTTTTGGAATTTTCTTCGTTTTTTTCTACAATTGTTTAAATAGGTCCTCTCGAATAATGGAAAGAAGGCAATGTCTTCCTAACACTTATACGCAAATATACTTTTTATGATTGAATTACAATATTTTACAATAATTTTCTCGGTACTTTCAATGCCTCTCCATCGGTAGCGTGTTTAGACAATGCGGATTTTTAAGGCATACGAAACGTGTACACAAGAAAGGGCCCATTATCTTTCATTCTAATTTTATCCTTAACTTGCGTATTTTAATTAAGAAAATTTGAGTACCAATTGAAATTTTCTCGCTATTCTCCCATTCGAATGGTTAAAAAAATACGTATTTTAGCACAGCAATAGAGCCTCTTAATTAAACAGAATACAGAGAAAGAGCGACACTACAGAATCGAGGAAGGAAAACAACGAAAAAGTGTCTTTGAAAAATAATAATGAAATAATTTTGCATTTCCTTGGCAATGTCTCCATAAATCAACTCGCAATGGAAAATAAAACTTCACGTACTTTTTTATCTCCGTTGAAACGCTTAAAAATAATTCTAGAATCAAGAATTTTTGACAAAACCTTATACAGTAAGATATATGTATATATATCGAAAAAAATGGCGTGAAAAACAATAACACTAAAATATATATAAATCTCGCAATAAGTCACTCAAGCATTTTGCATCCACACTGCGTCTGAGAAACGACGAAATGTACACTCTGAGAAAAAACTTCGATGGTATGTGAATTTCATTTTTTTTTATTTCTTCTCTTTTCTACTGATCCAAAAAGTCTATACATCGCGTATAGACGAGAGGATAGCTTTGTACGTATCATTTTTCATTTTTAAAAAAATGAAAAATAAGACGAAATGATGAAAATATAATGGGGGAAGACCGAATAACAAATAAAAACTTATACGGACACACGTTCAGCGAAAAAAGTAAACACATCGTACAAAATCACGTATTGCTCCGTTTATGCTGTCTCTTATTTTCTCATTCTGTTCTTATGGTCATCTGGTTTCGTAAAAGTATATATTAAAACCTTCATTATCGCGTTTCAGACGCGAAATGCGATCCACGAATACGCAAAAATTTCTTCCTTTTTTTTTCTTTTTAATCATACCCTTAAGCATACAAAAATAAATTATAATAAAGATCGCGTATCTCTTGACTTATTCATGTACAAATGAATACTATAAACGTTATACAGGTAATGTGTGTGTGTGTTTTTTTTGTATATATATATTTATATATAAATATAGTTTAATGTATGCGTATGTTATATCTTCTTAAATTGAAATGTTGACAGAGGTGAAAATAGAAAATGCTTATATGCTTCTTTTCTCTCTTCTCATGTGGTCCTCTAGCAAACGAATGGCACACCGAGGAGAGGGCATTCCTGTCTAACTTTTCACATCAATAGATCAATAAATGATACACACTCACGTTTACAAAGGCACCTTACTGAAATCTAAATGGCTCGCTAGTTTCTGATTTTTTTTTTCAATATAATCATATAAAATTTTGTAAAATTTAATATTTCGTCTTGTTTTTATATCTGCCGATTTTTATCCGGAAATGTACATGTGTCTGCAAAAAATCCTCGGAAAATTATTTTTACGAGTTCTCTAATTTGTTTCAAAAGTTTATCTGAAAATATGATGTTTGTTCAAATATTACATATCGAATGTTCTCTCGAGTTTTATGGATGAATACGTGACGGAAAAAAAGACTAGTAACGGCATATGGAAGTACGGGAAATATTTTGTACAAAAAATTCATGAACGTTCGTACGAGTTTGCGGTAGTTTTGTTTTTTTCTTTTCTCTTCTTTTCGCTCAGTACGAATTTCTGAACCTCGTGACAACCAGTTATCAAGAAGACTGTGATTTCATTATTTTTGTGATTCGTTTTTCTGTATATGGCTACACGTAACGAACGATGGAATCGTACCCGGACATTTTATGTTTTAACTACTCTCGTAAGTATAGATTTTTCATTCTTTTTAAAACTCTCGTAACAATTAAAGACACCATTGGATTTCTAGGCACTTTCTTGCTGAAGAAAGACAGAGATTATTTCCTGGAAGCATACACAGAAAGAAGTAATGCACCCTGGAGTTTTTCATTTCCGGATAAGAGTAGTTCGAGAAAACAAAGAAGTGCTTGTTTGCTTTTGCGAAAAAATAGAAAGCGCTCTCGTCGATATTATTTTTTCACTCTCTTCGTCATTTTAGCTCTTCCGGTGATTTTTCCAGTTGCTATTTGTCGTCGTTGTTCCAGGACATTTTTCGTCTATCCATGATGTCTGGTGGTGTACACTTTGGCTGCAGCAAATTACCTGCTTCGAACATTCTTTCGTAAATACAAAAACATAAACTCATTAATATCGAATAAATTCGTTTTGGCTTGACTTACCTATATAAAGTAAAGCATTAAGTCGATTACAGGTATTTTAACTGGTAAGACGACACCAAGCATACGAGGAAGACGGTCAGTCCAACGATAGGTTGAAATGTCACAGCCGAATCTTTGACTGTCATACAAAAATATATTTATAGTACATTATTACCAATTATACATTGTTATAGTGTGCAAAAACAAACTCTTGGTCATTTTAATAAAACTCACCATTTTGTGCTTCTTCCGATCTGTACTCTGTAAAAAAAACGAATGTTTAATATCGGAGAATTTATTGCAAAAACAAAGAAATAATGGAGAATAGAACGAACCTTCTCTGAAAGTGTGCGGACTGGAGTGTTGAGACCAACCGTATTCATTTCTAGCCATAAGTTTAGCCTCGTAAGAACCAGGTTGGAGTTTCTCGAGGGCATGCTCGACTATAAACTGATTTCCTCGTCCATCCATAACACGCGGACTGAGCGTTTTCCACGTAGTTTCTCCTTCGCGACGATATTCCAACTGAAGAGAAAAATTTTTTAATATACTCAACATTTTAAGGATGTATGGGACAGAAAATCCCAGCAAAAAATAAATTCTTGACATTAAATTCGTAAAATTCAGACTCTGGCTTTTGTTAAAAAATTGCCAATCTTTTGAGTCTTAGTTTGACTATCAATTAGTAAGTAGGTCAAAATTTAACAATAATTTTTACATTTTTTATTGCTTAAACAATTACATTTTTTTAAATTGAATAAAACGTTTTGGAATTACTGTCTATACAAAATAAACACTATTTGTATTTAGTACAAATTTATAAATTTTACGAAAATTTTACGAAACTTTAGAGTTTGATAACTCTTAAACCATTCAGTAAAACGATTTCAAATTTGGCACAATATTTTTTTACATGCTCATAAGAATAAAATATCAAAAATTTATCAAATTATTATCATATTTTTCAAAATATCACTCAAATATAACTGTAATAACAGACCTAGACAAGATCGACATTAACAGCTGACAAGAGGTTAGTATATATAAAAAAAAGAGAAAAATAACGTAATACGAAGGAAAACGTACTTTGTACTCGGTAATCGGAGCATAACTCTCAACGTGCCATTTGAGAATATGGGTCGAATCGTCACTGGCGATTTGGCCACCGCGGAATTTCGGCCTAGACGGTGCACCTGCCGAAAGATAAAATCACGTTGAATCTTGGAGCTCATTTGAAGATGGAACGAAGGGAAAAAATTGATTGATTAATAACCAGTGAGTTCGATGACTCTGTTTGCATCTCCCATTTCATTTTTGGCCACGCAAGTGTAGTGTCCAAGGTCGTGTTGCGTCGTGTGCTCGATAACGAGAGTGTGACGATTTTTCTCGTCGATGAACGATCTACGTTCGTTCTTGTTGATGCGCTTCTGATTTTTGTGCCAACTTATTACGGCGTGAGGATGAGCGTGAACGATGCACGTCAATTCGGATTTCATTCCAGTCCCGGTGTGAACAACTTCGTGCTCGACCTCAATTTCCGGTTTATCTACAATCAAAAAAATCGTTTACCACGAGATCATCTTAATGATACGTTCTCATTATAATATTCAAGGGATAATTAACAAATAAATTAAGTCTTACATTTAACGGTTTATCTATACAATCAAAAAAATCGCTTACCCCGAGATCATCTTAATATAATACGTTCTCATTATAATATTCAAGAGATAATTAAAAATAAATTATGTCTTACATTTAACGATAACTTGAATAGCATCGAACGGTGGCTTTTCCGATCTGTCTTCAGCGAGACACTGATAACGTCCGGCGTGATGTCTCGTTGCTTTCTTTATCGTGACAAACTCACCAGTCACCTCGACCGAATCGTCGCTCTCCAGTCGTTTATTCTAAAATTCGTTCATCAAAATAATTTTTTTTTCGCTAAAGCTAATAGAGGAAAAATTTCTATGCTTTGTTTCGGTAACAGTTTGGAAAAATTTGAGGACTTTTCGTAAAAAGCGTAATAATATTTTCAATGTATCATCGCAGTACGAAAAAAACTTTTTCGAATAAAATTTTAAGGGCGTAATAAGTATATACAGGAAAAAAGTAAATCCGAAGAAATTCCATATTGGATGAATAAGGAGTTTTCGATTTTACCTTGAAAGTCCAACTGGTCTGCGGCTTGGGCGCGATTTTTGTTTCGCATCCGAGACGAACGCTCTCGTTCTCGTTGATCTCAACCCGTCTGCCAGGAGTCACTCGTATGACGTCCAAAAGTTCACGCGGCTTGTCAACAACGTGCAATCGGTGAAATATCACTGTTCGTGGCACGGTAAATATGTCGCAATGATACTCCGGATCAGCGTCCTTTTCCGTTACGTTCCGAAGAATTAGGCTGAGATTTTCCGTCCGACTGAATCTTGAGTCATCCGTGAAGTTGGAATCACCCGCGAACAAAATCTCTTTGTCCCGGTACCAACTGATCAGCAAATTATCTGGGAATTTTTTTAAACTTCTCTTAGTTCAAATTATTCATTTTTTTATACGACTTTTTAGAGCGTATTACTCGCTGCGATAGTTAAAGGATACCAACAATTCATTATAAATAATTCATTGATGAGTGATCTTAACTCGTAATTTTTGACGTATTTCAAATTAAAACGAAAACTATAGTAACAAAGTACGTCAAATTATTCTTTGACTAGCAGGCTTCAGAAAAACTGATCCAAAATCCAGTTTTTTGGTTATTCAATATGAATTCTTGAATTTTGCCGGAAATAATTAACATTTTCGTTATCTACGGGAAATTTTCGATCGAATAGGCTCTTAAAATCGAAATAAAAAATTTTCAAATAATTTGGTGAGTCACACTGGGTCTCGCGGACCCAATATCTTTCCTTTTTCTTGACGAAATAAAGTTTACAAAGTGTGATTTTTAAAGATTTTTGCAAAACTAAGCGAATCGCGTTGGAATCACGTTAATTCGTCAATTTTTTAAGAAGTTATCACTCGTTGAATGTTTTTGAAAAAATGGAAAGGGGTGAATTTTGGAGGCAATCTAAAAACATCTAGGACGTTGATTAAAGTATAAGATTTAATTATGAACCATACAAATATACGATCATCAAACTAACTATAAATGAATCCAAGTCAAAATTATAACAAAATAATGAACGAATATTTTCCAATTATGTACATTTTATTAATTTTTCAGGTCCCAAAATCAGTATACATATAGAAAACATCTATTTAATCCCAAAATAAATGTATTCACACCTCATATAGTAATTTAAAAAGTGTGTACCGATGATACCCCCTTAAATAAAATTTTCGATAGCATCGTTGAATAATTATCGTCACGTTCTTTAAATTCTTTACCGTTCTCATTTCATTCCAGGTTTTTTTTAAACATATTAACATAAGAAACAAATAGTAGAAGAAATACTCAAAGAAATTGTATAATAAAATGAGAGAGAGAATAACTGACCTGCGTTCTTGACGGCACAGGGAAATTCAACGGTATCCCCGACTCTGACAGTGAACGTTGAATTTCTAGTTAAAACGTGGATGGGCCTTGAGGGACTTGAGTCCGGCGGTTGGCTAGGATCGTCCTCCTCGTCTCCGAGAGTCGAGTCCTCGTCATACTCGCCATCCTCGAGGTAGTCTTCCTTTGTCAGATCCTTATTCGGCATACACTCACCTGTAACAGAATCAACATTTACATTTTCGCATATATATATACCAACAAGATATTCCGGTGTGTCGAGCCAAATGACTCACTCTGAATAATCAATTGAACAACAATAATAAAATATACAATACACGATAACTATTCAAATGAGAATTTATTTAGAGATACATTTGTGCAGAAGGTCGACACTTTATCATCGATCGGAAGGTCGAAATAATTTGTTCGGAGGTAAGAAAATAAGTTATCGGGATAAGCAGGTCGATTATTATTGATGGTAGCTAATAAAAAAAATTGTTTCATCGGATGTCCATCCTTGCTGATGCTGAAATCGATTTTAGAGAGAAAACAGAGAGAGAATAAGAGCATCGGGCTGTGTGTTATTTGTCGAGGATATATGGGGAGCCACACCTACAACTTATTCATTCCGTCACATGGGGAGCATGTGCGTAAAATATAAGTTTATTCGATTGGATTGCTCTCGATACCGCGGAGATGTCAAAGTATAACATCAATGATCTCGCGGAGAGATATGTGCATGGGAATAAGTTGTCGAGGGCGAATAGCGAAATAGAGGCAGATCGCGGCAGGCCTTCGTGACAAAGTCTCGTTATGGTTTTTTGGTTTTTGGCCATGGCCGTTCGTGCGAATGATGCATCTTCTCGCTCGTCCGATGGTAAATAACCGCTCCCTTATTTCTAAATGTGGGTCAAGCAAACACACTCCTCCTCCTCCTCCTTCTCCTGCTCATCGTAAGGATGACAAGAAGACGATGGCGGAGCATTTTCTCCCCTCGGGCTCGTGTATCGCGCGATCGAAGCATCCAATCCTTCATTTCTTCCTCTTATTCTATAGTACAACACCCCATAAAACGAACATTTCTGTTTTCTTTTTTATTATCGTGTTCTTACTTACATAAAACGAACATTTCTATTTTATTTTTTATTATCTCGTTCTTATCTACATAAAACCAAAATAACTGTGTTTTTTTTTAATATTTTTTCTGGAACTGGAAGAAATAGTAAAGAAGTGAGACATACAGACAAGAATCTCATAAATTCATTTTTTGGAAAGTAATGACAATTACTTGTCCAAAAAATTGTTCTATTTTTCTATTTTTCTACACAATTTATATTATTAGATAGAAATATAGATATGGACATTAATGACTCGCGTGATGAATAACAAGAAGATTAATACAATTTTTCTTTTTCTTTCATATATACGTTTATTTCGTATATTTTATACGGTTTTTAAGACCAAGTTACTGGTTTGAAAACATTTCACTACATTTTTTAACATTTTTATTATTTCAACAAGCTATTTATCAAAACTAATTTTAAAAAGTATGCTCGAAGAGTTCATTATAATTGATAACAAATTTGTGCAAATTTTCATGAATAAGCTGAATTTTTGCTTCTGCCTTTTTTCATAGTTTTCATAGTTTATGTATACTGTTCATGAAATATTTTAATTTTACTTTATATCTTTGTGCATGAATTAGTGAAAAATTGGCATTAAAAAATAATGTTATCGTGACAGAAAAATTTCTTTTTTTTTCTCTATATGAAAAGAATAAAAAAGTATTCGCGTTACGGAATGAAAAGGTGCACGTGATTTCGCGAGGATCGTGAAACAGGGAATTTGGGTTAATGGTAATGCAAGTACGTGCAAGAATCTGAGCGAGGTATGGTCGGGAAGTTGGTGTTTTCCACGCACAACACGAGAGAGGGAGACAGTTTAATGGCTCCCTTAGCAACGGTCCATTCCGGATGTCGCGTGTGCGAGGGAAGGGCGCCCCCGTTCTCCTTATATACAACACGAGCTAGAGAGCTTTTGCACGAGCTTGCAAAGCATTATTCCCCATTCCTTTTCCAACCAGCAATTCATCTCTTTATTTTCCACGGCGTTTCTCCCTTTATTTTCTACGCCCTCACTCAGCAGTTTCCGCACCATCATTTGCGAAATAGAACAACACTTCCTCTCCACCGGATATTCATTCGAACAACTCAAATTCATTCGTACAAGAGCCGATCAAGCGATTCCCGCGATATCATCGAAACGCGCGAGACCATCAGGCTAAAAATAATAAAATGAGTAAATCGCGACAATTGAATAAATTACCTTAATTGGATTTTGGCAACTCCTCTTCATTTTCTCGGCTAAAATTATATTCACCGCTTTGACTTTTGCGCAATATTTTCTAATTAAGAAAATTACACGATTCTTGTTGAATTTTGTCTCAAGCTTACGTTAAATTAAAATGTTTCAGAATATGTAAAGTGCGGATAAACGAGTGCGAAAAGGCGATATCGTACTCGGAGAGAGAGAGAGAGAGGTAAATCCGGAGAGATGAATTGAATGGAGTCTTCGCGTGGATAAAGGCTCTTTGTAACATTTGAAGGTTCGATATGAACGCGTGTCGTTTTTAATCTCGTTCAGGAACATAAATTCCATCGTGGCACAAAGTGGATGTACGCGGTACGCTGCCGTTCCAGCCTTCCAGAAGAAATTGGCAAAAGCCTCGTCTTTTAGCGCTCACATCCATTCCGCGGACACACCCAGCGCCTCGCGTTTCCCCCTTTTCTTTCTCACCAACAACAATTCTTCTCTATATCTTTACTTTAATTGCAATTACAAATTTATCTCCGCTTACCATTATTTTTATCAATTTTATCGAATTTATATACGATGAACGACCCTACACGAAGACAACTTTTTTTATGAAAAATTAGTGTTTTTTTGTACAGTTTCGAATAATTTGAGGATTTTTTGTTCAATATGGAGTATAATTTATAAGACTCTAAGTATTCGTATATATATACTTTACTAGTACACATGTTGTTAAATTATATACTCTGATTTAATGTCGTTAAGCACCCAAATAGAAAATTTTTTTCACCAATTTTTCATTTTTAAGCTAGAGATAAAAAATACCATGTCAAAAGTAAAAAAATCGAGAGAAGGTGTATTATATTTTTCCATAAAGGTTTGGTATATTTTTTTAGCGTTCGACTATATTGGGACAATCTCGTTCAATATTAGAGACAAAGTCAATTTTTTTATTCACCTATACTGGAATATCTGAATATCTTATTCAAATTTAATACTTATTTTTTAATATAAATATTTCATGAAGCCGATCCATTAGATGAATTTAGGATCGCTAAAAATCAAGTATAATAAAGTTCCACCGTAAATATAAAATAGATGTGTTTTTTTTAAAGATATTTAAAGAATATAAATAAAATTGTAAATATGTTCTTCTACAGACATTCAATAAGTATTGGAACAAGTTTTATCTCATTCTCGTAAAATGTCTATGAAGAAAGGAATCGGCGAGTCTCGATGAGCGATCGAGCAAAAAGGACAAGATGTAAAGAAGAAAAAAAATAATGTAGATTCGATGACTGGGTTTGCGATTTTCGAGCATGATCTAACCGGAAGTGAGGCAACTTTTATTTATTGAGGGAAAAGTGAGGCGATGAATGGCGGTGGCGGCGGAGTAAGCATTATATATCGGCGGAGGAGGGCGCGAAATAAGGCTGGGAAGAGACTCTGGGCGGCCGAAATAAAGGAGGGAATAAGAAGGGAAAAAGAGTGTCACGGCTGAAAATAACTCGCCGGCAATGAAAGTTTCGTCATGTGTCCGGGATCGGGTCGGGATGCATGCGGAAGGACGCGCCGCGTTGCAAGAAACTCGGCTGCTATATACGTGTTTGACACTCGTTATTGCAAAAATAGCGGATATACGTCGTCGCGACGAATACAAATGCGACCGTCTCCTTCCTCGTCTCTCGATAAATTATAAATAAATAAATATAGGAGCCGCGACGCCTCACCCATTTCTCCCTAAATGTCTCGGTAAATTGATTCTCTCTATCTCTCTCTCTTTTTCCGTAACGGAGGTTCCTCCTCATCGTTTTTCGCTTTCGCGGTACCGCAAATCTATTTTGAATAATTTGCACGATCGGACATTCGCAGGATTGTGATGTCACCGCGTGTCATCGTGACCAAACGAGAAAACAAGCAGAACGTTTTTTTTTTTCGGGACCGCAAATTCTCGTACGTGACAGCATGGACAATCATTTTTTTTTATCCTCGTTTTAATTACTCATCGCGGCGCTCGTTTCGCAATTTCTCATTTCGCTCATCGTTTCACGCTCGGGAAAATCCTTCATTTTTTTTTCGTCGTTTCCCAAAATAATGCGTCTTCGAAATTCTTCGTACTCCTCAAATGGTATTTTCGATGAAACCCACTTGCGGTTGAAAAAGGAGAAAGAATAAGAAGCGCGCGCGCGCGGTTGAGGTGTGGATTAAAGTTATTTTAGTTAACCTCTGAATAAAATATTCACGAGCGGGTCATGTAACGAGTGTAATCGGCGACTGACACATATCTTTCGAAAAGCTGTCACACACGCGCGCGCGTTCATGATGTCACGGATCATTTTAATGGGGGAAAAAAAAATTCTCGTCGTATCTTTCACGGAGTGAATTCCTTTGAATTTACGTGACTGGAAACTGTGCATACGCCGAAATTCGACTGTGAAAAAAAAAATCATCGTCGCGTGTGATTACAATTTTTTTTTATCACATCGAAAACGATCGGTGAACCCGTGTGTCCAATATTTTTTCTTCGGCATATTTTTTTGATTGGAGTTCGAAGCGAGTGGAATGTCGCTTCTTCGGTTTCAGGAAGTTTGGGCATCCACTTTTATCAATCTCATATTTATTTGGCCCTTTGTCCGGCGAACGAAAGCTTGCGAGATCGATAAAGGAAAAATATATATAACGACCCTGTGGAGAGGATTCGAAGAATTATGGGGAGGAGGAGAAAGAGAGAAAGAGAGAGAGAGAGAGAGAGAGAGAGAGAGAGAGGAAGATCTCGATTTTGCTTGGGTTTTCGAGACCCTTTCGCTCGGCGACTCTGACCGGCGTGACGAATGACGGATCGAAGGGAATGAGGAGAGAGTAAGAGAAAGAGAGAGAACGGTGACGTCACGTCTGGCATTCTCTCACGCATCGCGAGGGGGTTATTATTGCGAGAATAAGGCGCGCACTCTCGTTGTTATACAGCGCAGGAGAGGAGAGAGAGCCGGGTTGCAAGCGCGAGAGGTACAGAGAGAAAAAATCATTCGTCCGCGGTCAGTTAAAATGCGTGGGCGTGGGGAGAAAATTTTTCATTCAAGCTTGCAGTTTTTCTTTTTCTTTTTTTCTTTACTTTTCATCTTGTATAAAAAAAATCACCGGCGAAGTGACGGGAATGGCGAAGTCGTTGGAAAGTTGAGGGTATTGAATATGGAATTTATTCCTCGAAGAATAAAATTGTTTTTGAGAGAGCGAGAGAATTGTTTTTGTCGCGTTGCAACGAGGCGAATTTAAACGAGACTGGGGAGAAAGGCGCGCGCGCGCGATAATCGGTCTCGCCGCGGGAGCGTATAGCTCGAAGGAGAAGGGAGTGCCCTTTTCCATCCCAGCTAGATTCGCGCTCGCTTCTCCAGCGCGCCCAGAGCGACACGAACTCCTAATATATATTTTTCGTAAAAAAAACACCTCTTTCCTATACTTTTTGCGCTAAAAAATAATATACACTGATCCACGAGAGTATATACGCGCGGAGTTATACGTGAAATGTGAGAAAAGGGATAATGTTTGGTTGCTCCGAAGATCTTGGCTGCACGAAATTACGAGAAATGAAAATTGGCTCTCTGCCAGATCCGCGCGCGTTTCGAAACGTTTCCAGCGCGCCGCGTGCATCGAATCCGAATATTAAACACCATTTCCACATTTGCGAGTTTTATGACGAATATTATCCTAAAATATACAAGGTGTCCACAGAGAATCTTTGACGTTCACTTATAACTGCTGGGTCGTCTTGTCGTGTTTAATTACATATTAAGGGTTTTATCGCACTAACATGATCAGTTTGCGTCAAATTCTTCCAATTTTCTGAGCATTTCTCACCATTTTTACTCTATCAAAATTACTATATGTTTTGTACAAAAAATTGTAATTTTTACATTTATAAAATTATCTCTATGTGTAATATTGTATATGTTCGGAATTGGAAAGATAATAATCATTGACAAAAATAAGTTTTTCATGATAAATTGTAGTTGAAATGTAAACCTTCGATTTTTGCGACAAACTTGTCAATTTTTTTTTAATAGTTGTAATCAACAGTTTAAAAACTCTTTTTAAATAATTCAAACATTTTATATTATTTAAAGAGTTAAAAATGAAAGAAACTAGTGAATTCATCTTAAATTTGTAACCTATTGTATTAAACATACATATACAGGACAAATGCAATATATATTTTCTATTATTTTGGGGTTTGAAAAAGGACACGAGAAACTTTTTGATATGGATTAGGCCAAAATTTCAGGAAACTATCTTTTTTTTTCTAAACAGCAAAGTTGTTGTCACAATGGTGCTTATTACTGCGTCCATTAGGATTATTTTCGAACCAAAATAAAAAATAAACAAAAAAATGCTAAAAATGATGATTTATAAATACATAAATGCGTAGAGAAAAAAGAGATTTTTGTTGAGATTTTTCTGAAATTTCAAACAATTTGAAAATTTTAAAAACTGAGGGCTTTTTATTAGAATTAAATATTGAAATTATGGTTGCACACAACGAGCTGAATCAGTGTAGTTGAGAATAGGATATCAGAGGTATAATCTGGACACCCTGTATATCGAATAATACTCTCACACGTATTTTTTTACACTACCTTATCAAAGGATACGAAATTCAAGAACAACATCGATAAAAAAGTAAAGAAAGATAAAGGGAAGCGTGACAGAACGATTTGGTGGCAATTCCGTGCGGTAGAATGAGCAAAAAGTGTGACGGGAGTTGAATGGAGAGTGGAAGGAGATTTGACGAATGCAACGTGGACAGGGATACGAGGAATAGAAGGGGGAATGGAGAAGAACAATGAACCCCGCTGAAAAAAAACGTATATTAGCGTTCACCGGTCACGTAGCCCATTTAACCCTATCCACGTATCTACCTCCCGAGGGATGTAATACACCTTCTTACCTTCTTTGGGGACAAGTATTCAAACGAGATGGATCGTTACCAACGAGCCTATAATATTTCGATGTGCATTTATCATAAAGTACATACAATATAATGTATCGTTACGTCTCATTTACATTAAATTTGAATTAAATAAATACATTACATTTGAATTAAAAAAATTTGTTATCAGATTATTGTATATTATTCTGTGTTGAGTCCGTAGAGAAAAAAAATCAAAAGTTTGACAACGTTTTTCTCCCATATAAAGAAGTTTGAGAGTAAAAATTTATTAAGATAAGTTGTTGCAAATCGACTGAGGAAAAACATTTAAAATTCAAGATCATCCTGTCACAGGTCTACTCTCTATGTGATTGCACCAAAAAAATGATGAATTTTTTTTTGAAAAATTAGGCGAAGTTTCTTTAACGACATACAAAGATTAGTGCAAAATTTCACTTAAATTAGAAAGCTCATTAGAATAAGCATGGTACCCCGAGAACCAAAAAAAACCCGTCTCCCGTTCGGAATTTCGATACGCGAGCGGTCACCCATCGCAGTACTGTCCGTGGACAGTGTTACTTAACTTAGGTACCGATGACCGCCGAAGCCACACCTCGGCCGCGCACCCAATTCCGTCGGTCAACAGCGAATAGTATATTTTGTTTATTAGCAATATCCTTAAAATAAAAAGAGTAAAGAAAAAATTATAAAGAAAATAAATCGTCCGATCGAACTCAATAATATCTTTTCCCATCGGATAAAAAAAACCTCAATAGGAATTCTTGTAATTAATGAGGTTGATTTTTCTTGTCTTATCACCGAGAGCAGCGAGTGAAAGATTAAAAACTGATATGTTGTAAATTCGGTCGCGATTTGAGACGATCGACTCAATGAAAAAATAGATAACAATAGCGCATATGATGAAAATATAAGAGAGATGCGAAGTAGGGCTCGTTGGAATGAGGGCCGAGGATTTTATTGTCACGACTGAATTATTGCCTCAATTGATGAGTCACCGCATTTGCCACAACTCAACTACTTTTACAGATGCTTCGTCTTCGACTCTTTTTTTCCTTCTCTCTCTCTCTATCTCTCTCTTTCTCTCCGAGTCCTTCGAAAACAGCAACGAGATAAAATAGCTTCGGAAATCGTGAATAGAATTTTATTGAAGGATCTACCGGGTGCCCTGCAACGAACCGCCCATTTCGTGATCGGACGCACTAATTATACCGTCTTCGATGAGCAGTCACACGCTTTCAATCGCACATACGAACGTTTTATTAATTTTTTTTACAAAAACTTTTTTTCATGAAAAATTCATATATTTACTCTGAAAATAAATTAAACATGTCAAACATAAAAAATTTGGGAGTGTATTTTACAGCCGTTCATGGTATAAACATTTGAAGTTTAAATATCCCTAATGTATTATGAGAAACTCTTATCAATAAAAGTTATCTTTCATTTTCTCCGTAAAACATCATA
This sequence comes from Cremastinae sp. A BG-2022a, assembly GCA_030522545.1. Lineage (NCBI taxonomy): Eukaryota > Metazoa > Arthropoda > Insecta > Hymenoptera > Ichneumonidae > Cremastinae sp. A BG-2022a. Next base: position 19,122 of record JAPYYW010000956.1, read on the forward strand.
TTAAAGTAATTACGAACAATTTGACTGTATTTACGAATAATTTGACTAATTAGCATCCAGTTTTCTGAGACAGATTATATATGTAGGTCTTTTAATAAATTTTCGTCCAAATTAGAATCACGAAAATATTTTTTACTGATGCATTTTAATAGATCCGTCATCCGACATGTATAGAAATTTCCCGCACTTTTCGATAGATCAGTGCCTCTAAAAAAGTATGGAGAAAAAAACCTTGTAAACTGGTAAAAGGCTGATTCGTCGTGACAAGAGTTAAAAAGCGGAGAGCGAAGAGAAGAGAAAAAAAGGTGTCGAGTCCGAGAAGCAGTTATTAAGGCTTCCGACGAAATATTTTCTCTGTCGGTTTGTCTTTTCGTCTCGGTGCGCACCACGCACGAGGCGAGATGTTTAGCCTGGGGAAAGGGGATCCGTAACACTGTCATGAGATATTTTTCACAACGGGCGAGCCCGAATATCGGAAAGATTAAAATTCAGTAACGCAGGAAACTCGCTTTTTTTCCCCTGATGGGCGCTTGGTCGGATAGAGGGTCAGAACGGTATCGATTGCGACTTTAAAAAGAAAAAAAATGCACATATATCAGGGATCTCACACAAAATTATGTAGATCGGGTGACAAAAAAACGAAAAAGTAAAATAAAAAACGGTAGGAAAAAGTGGCAGGTTGGGGAATAAGTCGAGCCGCGCGCTTTTATGATCCTAAGGTGAATGAGTGTGCTGTGATACACGTAATCGGATATTCCGAAGCCCCGGGACCTTGGTGACTACCAGATTTCCGGTGATAAAATCCGTTATTAAACATTGCCTACATTTTCTCTCTCTCTCTCTCTCTCTCTCTCTCTCAACACTGACATTCATTTGACTCCCTATTCTGTTGGATAAAAAAAGAATAAAAATCTTTGCCATTGAGAAAAGAATGATAAATCGAATAGATTGGAATTAAAAACACCGAGAAGATTAAAATCTGGTATTGAAAATATATATATAGATTTAACTTTTTTTCTATCTTATATAGAAATATATGTTATAGTTGGGAAAAAATGGAGGACGCAAAAATGAGCAACCGAAAGATAAAATAAGAGACAGTTAGGAGTTACAATGAAAATGTTGATTGCATGGGATAATCGATACTGAAGTAAATCGATTATTATCAGAGTAATAAATTCTATTTTGATTAATAAAATTTTTTTATCCAAGCGAACTTTATTAATCAATTTTTGAATTTTATCAAAATATAGCCTTTGTTTTTTTTGCAAAAATTGTCTAAAAAAAGTTTTTTTTAAAATAGATTTCACACTCTGATGTGAGAAGAGATTGGTTGAATCAAATAAATTTATTTGATAAGTATTAGGTTCATTTAGTTTGGCGGAACTATAAAATACGAACTATAAATATTCAAATCAGTAATTAAATATTTAATGAGTATACCTTCAATTAAATCATTGATTATTTCAGGTATACTCTATACGTGTTTCAAAGTAATACATTATTTGGTTAAAATATATTTTTATATAATATTTTGAATAAGAAATTTGATCTTTTTGAGTCAATTATGCTTCATCGTCCTTGACCGTCGATTTAGTTGTTTTTAACCAAATTTTCTCAGTGTACACGACTGTCGTCCAGAAATCCAATTATCACGATTTAGCGATGTACTTATAACTATAACGTAATCCAAAAGCTAAAATTTGAAAGACTAAACCAAACAGATTATGTGAAAAAATCTAAAATTTGTAGTAACATGGGCTCTTTAGATTTTCACGCAGTAATGAAATTTGTTCATATGTGCTGAGGAACGTTTTGTGCAAATTTTAATGAAATCATCAATAATAAATTCATCGTTTCATGCAAGTAGCATATCTTAATGACTGGCACTTGGCTTGAAAGAATAAAACCGATCGAAGTGCCTTAATTGCTTGTAAAATGTGATTGAACAAAATGTTTGATTGGTATAAAAGGTAAGAACGAGCGATTGTGATGGCTCGATCGAAGAGCGCTGATGGGCTCTTGATTTTTCGCGCACGTATAGCAGCGCATTCGCGGTTCGATGCTTGATGGCAAGTCGTGCAAGAATGGATACAACAGAGTCGCGCCCGGACAATTGATGATGCGGTTACGCAAGTGAAAAAAGAAAGAGATGCGAGAGAAAATATATAAGATGCGGTGTACATATTTGCACTGCTCGTCGCGGTGCTGGAAAAATATAATGGTGGGACGAAGAGCGAGCTCGGACGAGGCTGCTTCGCGGCGTCCGACAGCATTTTCACGATCGCGAATGATGTCACGCCGCTGATGCTTGTTGTGTCACTTGAGGTCGTCGTTGCTTTATGGCTTTCCTTCATTGCAACATCACCTACTTCATTAGCATCGCTAATTAATACTCCTCATCGCGCTAAATTGACGACGAGCTTCCATCTTATTTCGTCCTCCTTGTTCCAACCATTTTTTCTCTCTCTCTCTCTGATGCTTATTTTCTTATTTGCCCACAGTCGTCGCTCTCCCGCCCCGGCGATTCTTATCATCCTCTCTTATCTTGTACACTTTTTCAACGCTATCTTTTCAGCGAGTCTAAAAAAAGGTTGTATACTCATGTGAAATTAGTATAATTTCACACTTTGGAAACCGAAGATTTTAGTTCTCTAGCGAATAACAGATTGCGCAATCGCAAAAGACACCATCGCACCACCTATATATTTTTCCCAGTTATTCATTCCTTTCCTTTGAAAACTCACCAGCAGATTTCCCATTTATTTTTTTTTATTGTTAGCATTTTAAAACGGTGTGTGATTCATTAGTAAAATAATAACAGTATATAGTAAAGTTAAAAAATAATACGCATAAAAGAGGTAAATATATTGGTAAAAAGAGAGTCGAAAGTATAGGCTGCTTTCGAATTAAATGATTGGAAAAATAATAAGAGATTGAAAATATAAGTGTGAGCTTGGGATATCGATAGGAGGGATTTTGCCGGTCAAGTACTATTGTTGAGAGTAATAAAAAATGTTTGAGAGAGCGAAGCTTCGGTGGAACGAGACCATAAAGGTAACTCGACTGACTGGAATAAGTCAATCCACGAGTTAATGCGTACGATCCGGGTTCCAGGTATATAACAGTCGCTAGCGAGCATAAAAAGGGATTTACTCGCTCGAGAGTCGAGGCACGCACGAGGAAGGAGTCGTGGCATCTCTCTTTTTATTTTATTTCATCTATCGCTGATGGCCTGACCTCCTAGCAAACTGCAACGGCCCCTATAGTAAACCAATGATTTTTTCAATCTTTTGCACGTATACGTTAAAAAATTATTTATTAACATGATTTTTTATGCATATTTAAAAAAATATTTTAACCTAAATTTTATTACGTTTAATATGTAGCGAAATGAAATATTAGATAGATATATATAGTCTTATTATTGTTACGAGTATGGATATATTGGTAAATTGTAATTTTGTTTACCGGATTCATAAAAATTATTCAGGTTTTTAACAAATATATTTTTCTCGATGCATGAACGAAAGTATATTTGTGAAATTTCACCTCGGGAGAATTTTTGTCACGATTGCAGAATCGAATGGTGGAAGTCATTCCGATCGTATAACAGCCCGTTTATTATCTTTTCCCGTATTTTGATCGAAACTAACTCATAAATATTAAAAAAATCTTGCAAGATTCAATAAAAAAAATGCTCTCTCGAAAAGAAATATAAGAAAGGTGTGTTTAAATACAATCTTGAAACAGCCTTGACATTTCGCGATGAGATATCAAATGCGACTTCATTTATATTTGTCATTTTTCGAAAGTGAAGGTATTTATTTACATTTTTTTACAAAATCTTTCTAAAAACTTACATTTCGTGAAATTTTTCAATAAAATAAACTGCAAAATGTTGAATTGGTCGATGGGTACTTTCTTGATTATCTTGTAAAAGTGCATCAGAGTTTTCTAGAGTTAGGTAACCGTCTCGCGCATTCACGCGCGACACGGACTGATTCCATTTCATTTAATTAATAGTTTCCGTCAATTTCGCGTTTGGAAAACGAGCGAAAAGAGAAGTTTATATGGAGAGAAAGAGAAAGAAAGAGAGAGAGAGAGAGAAAAAAAAAAGTAAAATTGCCAGCAGGGGAAATTTGAACGGTCGAGCGTCGTTGAATGACCGTGATGACAAAATGCCTCTATGATCATTGTGCGTTCTTTTACACTAATTCAAACGAGGAGGAAGTCGCCCTTTCATTCGTACAATAGAAATGAGTGTTCGTACAAAAGCGTTTTGCGCGCACGCTCCCCCTTTCTCTTTATATATCCGAAAACAAAATGAATTCGTATATATCGAAAAGAGCAATATAATTGCCAAATTCAAAGGATTCCTTTGATCGCATCAAGTATTCTGTGGAATGTTTTCAAATGTCACTCGGATAACGATAATTTCGCTGAAAAAAGAAAAAGAAAAAACTCTGTTTGCTCTCCGCGACGAGTGAGATTCGTCAGATTTGAGAAATTTTTTTTTTTTATTCGTAAGATATCGTTCATTACTGTGGAATTTGGTGAGGAATAAGTATAGTGGTATACGAGCTCTTAGTAAATTGCGATGCAAATATTTGAAGAGCACGGTGAGGTTGTTTGAGCAAGGATCGAGTCGCCTCCTCGAAACGAGACCGTCTCGCCAAAAATGGCCCGACTCTTTAGCCGAATTCGAGAGCTTGCAAAATAATATACACATAATATGTATTAAAAGAGATGATGAAAATGAGAAAGGAACGCGCGAGTGGCGAGGAGTGTGAGTCAACGATTTCATTGGGACAATTGTTGCGTTTCTCGCGAAACGGTCAAGGCGAATAATCGTTCAAAATGATGGGATTCGCAGTGACTGACTCACCATACATATTCTTCAATTCTCTCATTGTTTGTATCAACGCATTCACGGAGATACCGAAAAAATATTTAAAATTTCGTTTGACCTCGCGAAAATAACGAATTCTCTGTCGTGCGTATATGAATAATAAAGAAAATAGATGCGCTTGAGGCTGCATTTTAAATAATCGATCATTCTTACTCGTTTAAGTGGAGTATTGTGAGAGGCAGTTACTTTTTTTCCATCGAGGTTTATAATGGTCGCTGATGCTTATTACAAGTGAAACTTGTGCCGGCATGGGCGTTCCTCCGCCGCTCCGTCGTAGTTTCTTTTTTCTCCGTGCAAGTTTTCTTGTATAAATACTCGAGAAGGGAGCGAGAGACCGAGTCATCTTGACTCACAGATTATATAGAGAAAAAGAGAGAGAGAGAGAGAGCAGACACTTTTGGCCGCCCACGAATTTTTTATTTTCTTCCTCACTTTGCCTAATGGAACTATTTTTTTTCTTCTCTCGTCTTTTTCCTCAAATGCACGTCATTTGAACCATCAACATTTTTCAAAATACCGACCTTTCTGTCCACAACAATTCTTATTTCCATTTTATTATATATACCTTACCCTTATATACCTTACCCCTCAAAAAAATATGATACCCCTGTAATAAAAATTTATGTACCCCGCCTAATATTTAACGGGTTTTAATAAAATCCGAAAATTAATTGGGGGGAAGTTACAAAGGGCTAGTGAATTTTTATGTAATATGGGAAAGAAATGAAAAAAAATGTAATATGGGAAAGAAATGATGTGAAACGGCTGAAAAAAAAGAAATTTGAAGAAATGGGAATAAAAGAGAGAGTGGGATGAGGGTTTGAAAGTGATGCTGCCGCCGCGGTAAGGAAGGAGCGAGTGGTAGAAATAAGGAGATGTAAGATAGTGTATAAAGTGTGTTGGATCGCGGTACATATATTGGAGTGCATCTCCGCGTATAGCTCATTGGTATAGAGCATAGGGGGGCTAGGGGAGAGGCCCGAGAAGCGAGTTCATTGACCTCGGACGACGGAGGCCGGACCTCCGTGAGGGACAGAGTGTATGGTCTCGCGGTGTGCGCGCTCGCCGCCTCGCCTAATCCAGTGGGCGACTACATTTTTTCCCTTTTTTTCGAGTCAAATCGCCACGGAGTGGGAAAGAAAAAACTTGGGTACGATATCGAACGGTAAAGCAGGGGAACCGGGCAACGATATTCTTCGATCGATTTTTCTCGCCTCCACATTTCGAAACGCTCCACTTAACAGGACTCCCTTGTTTCACTTCACAAATGTATACTCGAAACCAAATTTCCTATACACGTGCTGCTTTTTTTGTTTTCACAATATTTCTCAACCTTGTTCGACAAAATTTCATTTCAAACAAACTTTTTATTCGATTTAATCGATACATATACACATGTTGTAATTATCTTTGTACTTTCTAATAGTAAAAATCACTCAATAATAAATAAAATATAATTTTAAAGAATTTATAAGTATCCACATCTATATTACCAATTACAATATTATTATCATTAATTTATATTTTTAATATTTTTGTTATTTAAAATGTAATGTTTAAAGGACTATACAAAGAAAAAAAAGTAAGGAGTGAATATATGTATATGGTGAGCAAAGAGTTTCTGTTTCGTTGGAGCAAAAATGTGGCAGAAGGGTCAAAGTGGTTTCCCATCGGGCGAATTATTATTAGATAGGATGGAATTCATGACAAAGGGAAAAGACTCGGGCGCGTATGAAAAGTTAAAAGAGGAGTAAGACTGTCTGTGGCTTTCGCTCGAAAGCTCCCCGAGTGTGTGAAAGCCGTTCCCGTTTACGAAAATAGCATGCAGCGCATGCATGCGTCTAACACACGATGAGCCATCCAACATTTTCGTATATATTTGCTCTATGCGCCAAAAAGCCGCATTTATCCTGCTTCGATAACGCGTAAACATTATTCCCAGCGCATTAATTCCCTCATCGATCTTCTTTTCTCTTTGCCTCATAAAAAACCATGCGAAAAAGTACGAAAAATCAATTTTAAATGATTTTAAAAAATAAACAGATCCGAGAGAACAATAATCCACGCGGGAAACCGCGCGGAGACTCTTTGAGACGATCGAACGAGTGCATCTACGTAAATTATGCGGTGCACTTAGACCTTTTGCCGATAATGTTAATGCTTGCTTGCGCTTCTGTGGATATTGACACTATTCTTTCACTTATTTCCATATCACCGCTATCCTATACTTTGACTCTGGAAGCAAAAAATTGAGACAATCGAAAAAATTCTACGATCGACGAGTTCCTCGCAGCTCATTTTTTAAATCATATATACAGAAATTTGTATCCATTTTTTTTGCCATTCAATTCATTCGTTGATCAATTTTATAATTTAAAAATTTTAATTGTATATAAAATATAGCCATAGGCGTTAAATAATACAATTTTTATTTCAATTTGGAAACAAATTGTATATAATATATTGGAAAGAATTCTCTGTTGCAGGTGTGCGCGTTGGGCGCGTTGACGGAAGTGCACGACGATAGTCAGGTTTTCCGATGAGTTGCACCCACGCTCCCGGGAAAAAATAACAGAGAAAGAAAATACCGATCGTCCTTATCCCAGCTGTGGCCTAATTCCTGATGCTCCGCGATACGTCTGTGTCTGTTCACAAGTACGTTTGTTTTACAAAATTCTATTAATACGCACAAACGGTTTGAATTGGACGAAACGCGCGTGGAAGAAGAGCCTGATGCATTATTGTCCAAAATAAAATTTTTCACCTTTCTTATGCGCACAATAAAGGGGAAAAAAGTTTGACGATATTGAAAAATAAATTGAGCGACGAGTTATCGCGGCAGAGTGAAAGTGAGGCGGAATTACTGCATCGATAAATTAATCGTAACTCGCGATTACTTAACCAGATAAAACGATGACTTGAAAGGCCATCCGGTTTTTCATATACGATACAATCTATATTCATCCTCTTGAAATGAAAATATATGTATATATAACACGAGGCTAACACACACGAGCCACGCTATAAACTTTTTTCTATCCTATAATCACAATTTTCGTCATCGTTAATTCTCTCTCGCTCGGCCTCTCAATCGAAAATTAAAAAAAAAGCAGAGTCTATATAGGAGTCAGATATCTTTCGGCCTGTACATTTTGACACTTGAGATAAAATTCGACGATTAACTTTTCTCTCGACGAACAAAAATTATTGGGTCATTTATTATCCTCGCCGTCGAAAGGAAATATTTTCTCCTTTCTTTTCTGTGATTCGTGTTTTGTATGGGGAACAAAATTCTTTTTTGTTACGAAAAGTGTTGGATCTGAGCAGAGATGACTTCTTTTTTGTAACAGAGAGTTAACGTTATTGATGAAATGTCGATGACTGGTCGAGATGAGATGGGATGATCGATAGATCGTGTATTTCGTGTTAAAAGGCGTTTCGCAGCTTGAATTTAAGGACGAGAACGGGTTTCGTCCGAGCTGACATAATTTCTCCTGACCTAGAAGTAATATTGAAATATAAACTCGGGATTGTAGGCCGGAGGCGCACTCGCCAGGTGAGAATCTTCTCCCTCATCTCTCTCCTTCATTCATTTATGTTCATTTATTACAAACCAGCCCACATCCATCTTTTTCCCTCAATAAAGCCATCGTACGAATGCATTAAATGCACAAAAGAATAAAAATTTAACACTCTCTCTCTCATTTCTCAATTATTTATTGCTTGAAAAATATAATGACTATCTACGCATAAATATATAGCTGGAAAAACAAATAGCATATTTCGCAAAGTCTCTCTTGATTGGTGAAAAATTAAAGGGTAATGTTAATACACGGAGAACATTTTTATAAAAAAGTTTTACAATTTTTTTCATAAAGAATATGAGCCCCGAGAGGAAAACTGTAAAAAGTACGAGTAATAATGAGATGAATTTGAGAATTTGAGCGTGCTTTCGCATTTATAATTGTAAAAATTGTACACCACCGTAACGAATTTTTATAGTTCAGAACTACATAAAAAATGCAAAATCATATGACGAAATTTTATAGTGTGTGAGAAAGTGAAAAAGGCTCGGCGGTGCCTATAATGAATCTTTATGGTGTGAAACTGCTGTAAAAGTAAAACGATACTAATTTTACATTGTAAAACAGTATAATGTGAAATTTCTATGCAGCGAATAATTTTATAATTTGCTGCACAGAACTTTTTCTATTATATACATTTTTTGTATAAAATTCACATTGGACTAAAAAATGTAGATATTTTTTTAAAGTTATGAATATAAATAATAAAAACAATTCGCATCGAGCAATTTTACATTTGCCCAACAACATCGAAGCAAATTTTTGGGAATGTAATGATATCCAGGAACGATATAATATACCTGAGGTCAGCAGAAAAAAAATAAGCCTCATGTGATAATTGTTTTTTCGACGCTCGTGTTTTTTGTGCGGCAGCCAAGGAACGAATTTAAGTACGGCCACGCGTCAAGGCAAGATATGAAATTACAGTGAGTTAAAACTGTATTTGTTCTCTCAATTGAAATACATATATTGTGAATTTCGAGTGTTAATTTAAAAAATGTTTTTCATTTTATTGCAGAGTGTATGAACTGTAAAAACTGAAAGTTCAGCAAATTACTCTGTAATTTTCATCAGCATACTCTGTAATTTTCAGAATACATTCACGCAGCGAAAATCGACAAAAGTGGCGATTGATTTTTCTTCATTGACATGTCTACTTTTCTCAATATACTTTATAATTTTTCACATATCTTACTTTTTAAAAAAATATTTTTTTTCTACGTAATTCATTATTTTCATATATAAGATCAGAAACTTCGTTGTACAGATATGTTGATTTTTAGTTTCCATGCGCACGTGTGGAGAAATTCTTTGTGAGTTATGTCGATTTTTGCAGTATATTTTTTAAATGTGGGAATATAAAACAGTTATTTTCCAGTTTCATACTCAGCAATAAAGTGTCTATTACATTTTTGAGTACATATTAAAATATTTGAAAAGTCTTTCTTTCCATATATGTACAGTATTTTTGCAAATATTCGAGTAATCGCATAGATATTTTTAATGCGGATAACTTTGAAAAATATGTGCTCTCGGCGAGCGTAATCGGTTTCATAGAAACGTGCGGGAGAGAAGGGGTCGGGAGAAAAGGATAAAGAGAGAAATTCTTGTGCGAAGAAGCAGTGAATGAATATATGAGCCTGCGTACAGGAACCAGTATTATATCGGAGCGTTGTGATGTATGAAGCGGTTTACAATCGTGTTTTGTGCGATATTCAATGAACCGGTCTTGGCTCTCGCATGCTGCCGAAGATCCTCAGGAATTTTACTTATGCCAACATTCACCCTCATTCCTTCCTGCATTTATTTATTTATTTATTTATTATTATTTTTTCATTCCTTTTGATATTTATCGACATAGAGTAAAAATGTTTATCCATTTTTATCTCAGAAACATCGTACCCGCGAGTTTCGATCCTCCTCGCGGGGAAAATAAAAATGAAAATTAGATTTTTCCGACGATGTGAGTGCGGGAAAGGCGAGGGAAAGGGGTCTTGTCACTTTGTATTTATAGTACATAGCCACGCGGCTGCGATCAAAACGACAGACAATGAGAGAGAGAGAGAGAGAGAGAGAGAGAGAGAGAAACTCACGCTTCGTTCGCGAGGTTAATCAGGTGAAAGAAAAACAGAAAGAGGCCAAAAACGAAAACACACACGAGCGCGTATTTCCGACGTCGACGGTCGTGGCCAACTCGCACGATTCCGGTATACAGTTTCGTAATCGCCGTTTTATACTCTCTTTCAGAAGTGAAACTTTTTTTAGGCGCGTTCAACAACATTTTTTAAGGCTGTCACGCTATCGTTTTTTTCATCAAAAAATTACGTTTTGACTCATTATCAATGCACATTTTTTGCACACGTAAATTATTATCTTTTTTTTTAATTACCTAAATAGTGTACACCCATTTCAAATAATAAATAAATCAATTGATTGTTCAATATATTCGCAATAACTTGAGAAATTAAATATTGAAAATTCATAATAAATAGTATAGTAAGAGATTTGTTGTTTCAATAAAAAATTTGTTGCAAAGTGTGTCGTCCAAAGTTGGGCAATTGACTTCGTCATCGTCATTGAGATCGTTTTTTTAAGGCCATAATACACATTTTTCTATTTAAATTGCAAATTTTTCAATAATGACCTTGGTAACCTCTATGTTTTTACGACTTTATTAAGTCTTGATAACTCATTAAAATATTCTTGAAATTTCTTTTCAGTTGTCCAATGTTTTTACGACTTTATTAAATCTTGATAACTCATTAAAATATTCTTGAAATTTCTTTTTAGTTGTCTAATCATCATGCATTTTTTTTAAATTGAAAGTATATTGAGTATTCCTCTTAGCAATGAAATTGTATGTTTGAAAAATTCAATTTTTTTTTCAAAAATTGGCAATCTATACTAAACTTGTATTTTTATTCTACTTTTTTTTATTGATTTTTTGTCTAATTAAATTATATATGTATACCCTTATTTTCAGAAAAGTTGTGGCAAAAATATCATTTTTATCGAGAAATATCTCGATTTTCACACAATGAAGCTGTGCATTTCACACTTATTACACACTCATTAAAGGCGATTACTTTGGGGTAGTTTGATCATTTTGAAGCAAATTCAAATTCAAATTTTATTTTATGCACATGAACACTTATTAACTATTTTGTCTATTTTTAAAGTTTTATTAAAAAAATCTTCTTATTAAACTCTCATATCGTACTTATTTTGTACTTTACTCTCAACGTCTCACGGAGACATTTGTTTATTCAACTGTTACTTATCCGCAACTGACGCAATCCAAAAAAAATTTGATAGTCTAAACCAAATATATAGATGACGTCAAAAATCATAAAATTTTGCTTTCAACATGAAATTACAGAATTTATCGCAAAAAATACAAAAAATTATTAATACAATATATGATGTTATTTTTCAATTTTCTCTCCTCGATATTTCACTATGAATACAATTTTTTCAATGAATTTGACACATGAGAAATAATTATAATTTCCATAATTTCTCAATAAAAATAATAAAATGTGAAGATATTTTCTATAATTATTTATTTTATAAATACGGATATACTTGAGTTAAAAAAACTGCGATGATCGAATGGTGCAAGAGTCGAGTTGATGATATCTGAATTATTGAAAAAAAAATTAAGAAATGTAGAGCCTTGAATTTTTGAACCTTTTTCATACATGCATGTTCAAAAATCAGTCTCTAGATAGAAGCTCAAGACGTACAGTACACACTTAACTCTATTTCTTTTGTTTCTCTTTACAAGCGTGTTTCGCGTTGCCGGAGAGCATGAGGACAAAGAGGGCTCTGTTGGCGGGGTTTGATACTGCGCGACAATATTGTTTACGAATTTAGAGTGCTCGAAGGAAAAAGCGAGCTAGGAGAAGGAAGGAAGAAAGGAAGGAAGAAGGTATAGAAAAGCGAGCGAGAGTGAGAGCCCTCCATGCTGAGGGCAAAGAGAGGAGGCAAGAAGCGAGAGAACACTCGGAATGCGCGGCGGCGGGCGGTTCAATGGCCTCTGGCATCCCCGACAAGCGACTTCTCTCCTTCATCTCTTTTACCTTCCGGTCTGTACTCGCGACTTTGCCAAAAAACATTCTCGCTCGAACGGCTCTCCAAGCCAAAATCTCTCTTTCGTAATATCGAGGTTTAATGACACGTGCGCGGAGCCTCGCACTCACCGCGGATAGGATCATTTTAAATATCAATTTCCATCATCGTCTATCTTTCATTGATCCTTATCTTATATACACGGAGATAACTTTATACAGAAAATTACTATATGTTTTCTTTTTACTGTGCTGCAACAGTTTAGAAAAAATTGAGGTTTTTTAAATTCAAAACATATATATAGTAATTATAATTATAAAATGACTTAAAGTTACAATATTTTGTATTTAAAAATCCTAAGAATTTCCAAACTGTTTTGGTAATTCATTTTATAAAAAAGAAAAGAAATGAAGATTCGAATTATGAAATGTGATATCAACTTCAATATAACGAGTAAATTTATTATGTTGATATAAAAAGAACGAAAGTTAACTCTTCGTGTGTACACTGGAACTTTTGGGGAACAGTCGATTTTTTCAAGTGTTCTGGACTTTAAAAAATTCTGAATTACTGAAGTGTTTGGCCCACTACATGGGCCAAAAGTTGCCAACGTCAAACTTTTAAAACCATCATTAATAAAAATTGAAAAATATTTTTAAAAGTATTATAGAATTTCGTTAAAAAATTCGGAGCTCTGCAGTAAAAAAATATTAAGAAAAAACGGTTGTAGATTTTTGTAGCTCAGGCTATGAGCTTTCAAAAACAATATACTTTTTTGAGCTTTCGCTTCTTTGTCTATGAAATATTTGAAGCACGGTCACGATTAATAACAATCGCATTAATCGTTTGCTCGTCAATTTGTAACGGTGAAGCTCAATTAACTCGATAAACATGACTCACCGCGACAAATTGATGGCTCAACTTGATTGATACAATCGCGCTCGATGACGTGGGGAGAATTTCTCTCTCTTTCTCCTTTTCGCTCTCTCGATCCTTGCCTACTTCTTTTATTTTTGAACACAGGTTCTAATCCAACCCGCACAGAAATATAAACGTCAACGACGTTTAGAATCAAAAATCTTGCAACGATTGAAACAAAAGTCACGACGACTTCGACTCATCACGTTTCGCGTTCGACAAGAATTCCTGACGTTCACCAAATAGGAAAACTTATTCTTCGTGATTGATCGCTAACATTTTTTTATTTTCGTAAACAGTATTACTCTCAACCTTCAAAATATTATTAGACAATTTTTTAAAAATATTAATCATAATGGTGATTATATATTATGTTTTGCATGCTAACACGTTGACGTTAAAGATTTTAAAATATATAACATGGTGTGAGATATGAAAAGTTGCAAATAAGAATAATTTTCTCCGAGTGAAAATATTTTCAAAATCAATTGCATCATTATGAGAAACAGATAGTTTCACTGAAAATTGCATCGTGACTGCGGAGACACGTCTGGAGATTTTCCCATTTCTCTTCCGCATAATATAAGAAACTTTTGTATACGCTCCGACACGTCGAACGGTAAAAAAAATTCGAGAGAGGAAGAAAATGGTGTAGATAATTATTGAATAATAAGGAAGAATTATTTGCATAGGGTGGGTTTGTGAACGGGTTCGGGTACGTGACGATAATTCAAGAGAGACCACACTGAAGAGAAAAATGCTAATTTTTATGACGTACGTGTCTCGAAAGAAAAAAAAATCAGGCTTTCGAGATTCCAGGACAGAAATGAGGAAACTACAAGTATGTGATGGAACAATTGCTCTTACTTTGACGAGCCGCGCCGTTGCGTGAAAATGGTGTATAAAGGCGAGAGGAAAAATAAAAGAAAATGAATAGGAAAAGAAAATGCGAATGGCGCGCGTATACGAAACGCGATGAATATGCTTCGATGGCTCGTGCAAGCGCCGAGGAAAAAGCCTCGTGTTACCCTCATTTCTTTTTTTATTATCGTGTGTACCGCGAGCAAATAAATTTAACGGAGAAAAGCGAGAGATAAAGAGAGAGAGAGAATAATTTATTTTTTATTCCGCGACTTCCGGCGGCGTTTCAATAGTGAGCCCCTTGTTCCGTTCATAAAACAAAAAGGTTCTTTGTGTACCTGGCACATGCTCCCGAGCGTCATATCGCGCGGCCTCTCAGGTGCTCTTTTTTCGAGAATGAAAAACAAACCGGCCAGCGGAGAGTCAGAATAACTCTCATTCCAAAATCTTTTGATATTTCTTCTCCCTCCATGTAAATATATACATGTATATATAATACTCCACTTTTTCCGGCTCTCATCTCGCGATGAACGCATGAACGACGAAAAAAAGTGCAAAGGGTCAAAAGTTCGTTTCGGAATGAAAGACCCCGACGCGTTCGCCATTTTAGCGGTTGAAAGACGATGCGCGCGTTATGAATGAAAAACGTAAAAGTGGGTCACATTCGAAGCACGCGGAGAAAGGAACACGACCCGGAATCCACACATTTCAAATGAGGATTCTTCTCTTCGCGCTCGGATTCCCACGCGTTTATCACTCGCGCGCCCTCTCTCGCTCTCTCTCCCTCCCTTTATATCTCATCGCCTCTATTGGGTTGCATAATTCCATATTTATGCAATTTCATCAGCACTCATTTCTCCAGTGCAACAGCAGACTCGTAAAAAGGAGGCAAGATATATATAACTTAACGATATTTAGCGACGTGCACACTCATATATATATAAGAGTGCTCAAGTGACACGTTTTAAAAAATGAGAAATTAATTCAACCGAATAAATTAAAAATTATTCGCAAACGTCAAAATTCTTGTGATAAATTGTTGTTTTTTCATCATTCGTATCCTCGAGAATTCCAGTTTTGACATATGCACGAGAGAAATGACAGCGGAAGCGTTTTGCCAAAATATACGAATTATTTGTGAAGAAAAGAAATATCGGCGTTTCGAATATCGAGAGTGTGGAATAATCGTGCGAGAGAGGCGTGGTCTCGAGTGTCGCGTGTATTCGTACGCTGCAGATGTTAAAAATAATGCATCGGGCTTTGAACCCACGACGAAATGATTAAGAACTTCCGGGGCGCGCGCGAGCGTGCTCGGCTTCTTCTTCAGCCAAAATGCTTATTTCTCCCCCCTTATTATTCCCTCGATATCTTTCACGTTGTTGTTGTTTCTTTTTTTTTTTTAATTTTCGGACAAATATCACAAAATAATGCTTGTACATGGTAAACGCGTCCTAATCTCGGCTGGTATGTAGAACGACGCAGCCGCGTAAGACCGCGTCTATATATTCCGTTCGAACCGGATCTTATTCTATTCCCTTCGAGAAAAAAAAGTAACTCTCCGCTCGATACGAATTCCCCATGCTTTTTCTTCTTTTTTCTCATTTCAATAAATGGGGGCTCTCCGTTTTCTCCCTTTTCTTACAGATAACACTATCGACGTGTTGAAAAAAAAAATTGAAATGTATCTCCCATTCGTTCCTTACCTAATAATATCGAAGCATATATACGGATCTTTCATTCATTCTTTTTTCAATCGACCAAAGATAAATAAGAACCAGAAAAAGATTTGTAAGAATGTATAATTTAAGGGAATCGTGTCACTATAAATATTATTAAACACAAATATGTAATTTTGCCATACGTTGTGGAATTAATGAAACTATGATAGAAATGGAATTTCTTATTATAACTTACATTATTATTATCAAGTAGATAATATTTTAACTTTTTTTTTAAACATAATCAATTAATTACGCAATACTGACACGACTTTGAGAGTTTCTATATATACTTTCATTTGCAATAATCAGATTTTTATAAATCTATAGCAATTAAGTTTTATTGATTTTTATCAATAAAATAATTGTTTTCCAATAAACAATAAATAAAAATATTTAACAAATAGTTTTTCCCAGATTTACAACAATATGCGATGAAAGATAAAAATTTTTAATAGATTTTTTGTCAGGCAAATAAGTTTCAATTTTACTAACTTTTAGAAGAGGCGCCGCTATATTATGGTGGAAAGATCCTTAATATCGAGAATATATAAAGTCGTTGATGAAGTTTTGAATATTGTTTTTTTTGCACCGTGTGGCATGTCTGGAAAAATGGGAGTTAACGATAAGGGGAGGCAGCAGATGTCGATAAGGCCAGATCATTTTTATTTAATTGGATATGAGAATTTTGAACTGCAGTCTAGACACATTTTATTCCACTAACTTGGGACATCGTAAATAGAATTTTTGATGAGCATCGATGGGCGGAGAATTTCGTGGTTTCAGGGATTGAGATTTGGTCGTGAAGCAATGAAAAATGTAGACATCAGCCAGCGTGCTTTTTCAGTTGGCTATTCTCTGACACTTATACCCCATAAAGATAAAACTCCAGAATGACGCATCCACTGAAAATGCTTTCTCCCGTGCCCTCCTCAATGGACGAGGAATCCCCTTGGCAACATTTGGTAGCTTTGAAAAATCACTCGTAACTTATTACCACTGCCATTATTCATCGAGAGAGAAAAAATGTCGGAATGAAAATAGTAAAACACAACTATATGATACGCATGTATAAATAGAAATTCGTGTATTGAAAAAGTGAAGAGAAAGTGATTAGAATATTGGTATAATTCAAGTCCAACTCGGTCTGTCTCGAGACGAGATCGTTATTTAATTCTCTCTATTGATTTATTGCAAGTCTGCACACATTTATTATACGTTCGAGTGCTACAGATATATCCACGCGCTATATTTGCGAGTACATCCGATCTTCGATTTGCTCTAACTGGGTGGCAAAGTACACAGCAAACACACCACTTGATCAAATACGATCGATCAAACGTCGCAATAATCTTCCTTATAGTTGTATATCTCAAACTTCTTGCTCGCAAAAATAAGCTTTGATGAAACAATCAATTAAATTTGCAATTTTTTATATTTACAAGCAACAACGCGGCCGCTTTTTATTGACGTGTTTGAGTTGATATTTTGCTGTTTTTTTTAGGCACACAATTCATACAACTTTGCATAATGCGCTCTATTCCGATTTATTGATTAGAGGTTTCATCTCTTTTTTCAAATAGAAGATACATCCGCACCGACATTTTTTTAAAATTATTTTTAAATGACACATTATAAATTTGAGACACTAAATTATTCACTTTTCGTATGATTGAAAATCGCTGGAACTGACACTCAATTGAACTTGTCGAACTGCTACGAAACGTTTTTCGATAACGAATGTACCGTGTAAGACCCGACACGTCTTACCCCGACACTTTGCACTGGCCAACTGATTCAAAATTTCGTCATTTAACCGAACAATTAAGCCCTTAATCGGTTTTTCACTTAATGACCAAGGGATTAACGAAAATTTGAAAATTTTTTTTCCTCGTTACGCTCGATTAATTTTCTCTCTTTTTTTTATGTTAACGATCCTCGAACTATTCAGGTATACATATTTGTCCAGGTATATTTGACATGAATAATAGAGGAAATTGTGTTGCAAGTTTATTTCACATAAGCTGAGAAAATTTAGCGTGCTCGAGGACCGCTAGCCTGACTTTTCGATCAGTTTTTTGAATTTTTCAATATGAATTGTTGGATTGCGCCACGAATAATTATCATTTTCGTTATCTACAGGAAATTTTCGATCGAATAGGGTCTTAAAATCAAACTTAAAAAACTTCAAAAAATTTGGTGAGTCACACTGGATCTCGTGGACCCATGAAACTTACAATTAGCAATATCTTTCCTTTTTCT
>JAPYYW010000957.1:0-59563 GCA_030522545.1 Cremastinae sp. A BG-2022a
CATCGTGTTCTTAACAAATTTCGATTCCCTATACTTTTAACACGTAAAACTTCATTTATTTTCGCCATTTACAAATGGCTACAGCCAACCTCCTTAAATCAATGCAACGTTACCGCAATTGTGAAGTTTTGTATCATACACTGAAAACGAAATTTGGTTGATTCAACAAAATATTTTTTTCAATACGTTCAACAATATTATTTTGCAAATTGAACTAAATTCTTGGTTGATTTAACTGAATTTAATTATTTCAAATAAACAAGTGTTGTTTCGACGAAATATCTTCAACTAAATATTTTTCAACTAAATCGGTTCTCAGTGTAAAGACAAATCACAGACGAATAAAATTTTAAAAAATGCACCGCAACTGCGTGAATTTAACGCACGTGTGTACCAGCCCTAAAAAAACGAGAAGAAAACGGTGTTCGATGTAAATAAATCGTTTTCAAGGACTAACTCCGATGCATACAGCTGCCCTTCTTGGTCACGTCAAAGTCATAAAGAAATTAGCGAGCTTCGGCTCTCGAATTTCCTGCAAAGACAATCTCGAGCGTCGTCCGCTCCATTACGCCGCGTTCCACAGGGACACCGAGTGCGCTCGCTACCTAATTAAATTCGGAGCTCAAATTCACGTTTACGACGTATTTCAGGAAACGCCCTTGGCCATAAGCGTCCTCAAAACGAAGAATATGCCCATGATCAAACTTCTATCCAGCTACAAATCGAAGTTAGAAAAACATGTGTGATACATTCCCAGGGTTGCGAAAAATCATCATTTTTCATCATTATTTTTGCAACCCTGGATTGAGCAGAAATCTAAAAAAAAAAAAATTGTGAAAGAGACACGAATTGAAAATTAATGAAAATCTTTCGACTCGCAGACAATCTTCGTTTACCCCTTACGACGCCCAATGCCTCTTACTCGAAGCCATTCTCGGTGCTCGTGAACCTTACGACATAGAGATAATCGATTTGATCCTTCATTACAGTGGAGACGTCATAAACGTTCCCGACTTGATCGGTGGTCGAACACCACTGCACGTCGTCGCCATGACTGGTTATTACCAACTGGCAGAGTTTGTTACATTTTTCTATCTCGTTGTTAATTTTATTTTATTATTTTTTTACGTCAATAAAACTTTAGGTATCTCGTGAACCATGGCGCGGACTTGACCGCGAAAAATCGAGCGAATCAGACTCCGATGCAGGTCGCAATGAACTATAAGAATTTACCCATCGCTCGGATGCTCCAAGATCGATCTGTTTCGGCAGGAATTTCGGAAGAAGTCTCGCGTGAATAGTTGGGTATATTTTTACTTTTTCTAAATTTCATAGAAAACATGTTTTACGTACTATATTTTAAGTCGATATGGAAAAATACGAGAAGTTTGTACAATTCGATACAGAGGGAAGCTTTGAGAAAAACTTGATCATTTGTATCTGTCGTGTCGCTTCTCTTTTTTTCTTCTGTGACGTTCCTCCGAACGTTCTCTCGATCTTTTTTCCCTTTGCCTCGATTTGGATTTGTCATTCCTGCTTTCGTGATGATCCCTGCGTTTTTCCTCATCTCGTCTCTTGGAGCGACGCTCGGATGATTTATCGCGAGCGTATCTGTCCCCGCTCCGACTGCGACTTTTATTCCGAGATCTCATGTCCGAACGATTCTTTTTATCTCTGTCTCGTTTTCTCCCATTTTGTCCCTCACCGTTTTCTCGTCGATATTTCTCGTCTCTTCGCGAGTCGTATTTCTTTCGATCCTCGTAATTCCTTTCGTTTTTCCCCTTTCTCGATTCACGCTCATTACCGTCTCGCCGGCGATCTCGCTCGTTGCGATCCTCCGAACCCTCCCTTCTCGACTTTTTCTCCCTCTCGTCATAATGAATTATTCCTTTACCTTTGCCGCGCCATCGCATTTTTGACACCGATTGTGAGAAATCCACGTGAATCCGCCGGTCGTCTATCAGCACATTGTCCATCTTGAAATACGCTTCCTCGCAGCTCTTTCGATCGGCAAATTCAATAAACGCATATTGAAGAGAATCTCCAGTCTGTCGATCCCTAATTACCTCGCATCTGAAATTATAAAATTACGAAAAAAAGAAACAATTAAAAAGTCGTGAAAAAAATTAAGGTATTTCAATTTAAAAAATCATTTTCTCAAGAAAAAAAAATAATCTGGGATTAAATAAGTATTTAATATTGAATATATTAATTACGAGACAGATACTCACCCCACTATTTTTCCAAATCTACTAAAAATTATTTCCAGATCGTCGTCGCTCGTGACTGGATTCAATTTACAAACGAAGAGCACGTTTTCCGGGGGTGCCATTTCCGCGTCTGGTATATCACCGACGATCTCTAATATCGTGGCTCGGGCCTTCGCTTCTTTTTCTTTATGCATCTCAGCTATTTCTTCCATTGTCATGCCGGCTGTGTCGTCGATCGCCTCGTCGGCGCCTATTCTGTCGCTCTAAAAAGTAAAACAAATAAGCTTTGAAAATTTATCAAAGTTCTTCAAAATAGATGGAATTTTTTGAGAAACGTACCATGAGAGCTTCCCTGGTGGGTTCTGGACTCCTGTCCGGGATGACAAGAGTTTTTGGATCATCGTACGGATCCTCCAGTACGACGGTGTGTGAAATTCTGATATCCTGATAAGGCCTGTGATCGCCGTCGCAGATAGCTTCATTGAATTTGAGAATAATTTCCAAGCCCTCGGCTATCTCCCCAAAGACACAGTGTTCTCCGTCTAAAGATTGGAGATCCCTGTCCAGAGTGACGAAAAATTGGGAACCCAGCATATTATTCCCACAATTTACCATCGAGAGTAATCCAACTTTGTCGTGCTTGATCCTTGGCATTTGTTCAGCTTCGTAATAACGAGCTTTCTCCCCCAGAAGCGTCCCGTAAATGCTCTCTCCTCCCTTCCCCGTACCAGTTGGATCTCCAGTCTGTGCTATAAAATTGCTCTGGACGGTGTGGAATAAATTCCAATTGTAGTACTTGACTTTGCAGAGCTTCAGAAAATTTCGACATGCTGAAAAGAAATTTATAAAAATATATCTCTATAAACTATTATTTTGTTATTTTTGTACATTATCATTGTATTTTTTTAAACTTAGGTTCAGTCAAGCATGAAAAATAAAATTATTTACTTTGCGGACGCTTGTCAGTGTACAAATCGACGGTGAAATCGCCTATCGTCGTTTCAATGACAACCGCCATCGTGTATTTATTTACACGAACACTTAATCTGATTTATTTATCGCCTAAATTATTTGTCACAGGTACACAACAGTTTTGCGATAAATCACTCATTTACAGTCGTTGAAAAAGAAAAAGACATTTTTTTGCACATAAAACATGCTTTATCGCCGGTTTGCTCTACATTTTTCGAGGTTACGTTGTTTTCATTCTTTAAAAAATTCTCAGCAGCGCCGCAAGCGGACGACGAATTTGGCGGGAATTTAAATGGAAAATAATTGTAAAGGATTCCAATAAAAACTTTTTTATTACTTTTCTACACATGGAATGATTATTTCGCTCAGGTCTCTTAAAAAATCTATGGTAACGACAAATAAGTAGTAAAGTAATTATCGATACAAAAATATTACAAACGTGCAGGAGCCGTAAGATTTGCACCACAAAGATATGTTTATAATAGGGAATTGTACACGCTTCGAGAATATATTTTCACTCGAAGGAGTTTTGGCGAACCCTGAAGACCCTGTCGATGTCAGCTGGATAGCGAGAGTATTCGTTCTGAGAGAATAAAATATGTGGTTCGAGATCACAGCGCAGAATAACTACTCCTGAGGGATTTACTTTGACCTTTATCTTGGTCTGTGGTGTCAAAACACCATAATCGACGTCCTCATAGAGATCCTGGAGTGATGAATGAATAATTGAATAATTTATCGAGCAAAAAAAGAAAAAAGCAAAGAAAAAAAGAAAATTCGTTTGAAAACACACCTCGACTTTGTATCCGGAGCTCCAGGTGAGACCGAGCTCTCGGAGAGTCACCGAAACGTCCGAGGGCGTGCCGTCCGTTCGCCTATTAACGAAAGCGATCGCGTACGAATAGAAAGTACCAGAATCGTCGATTATCGGGGTGATCGGCCTCGCCCAAATCTCAATTCCTTTATGCTGCAAATTTTTTAAACGATTAGTACAGTCTGCTGCACAAAGTGCTGATAATTTTTTTTTAGAGTAGAGAAGATCGCGCTACCTTGTATATTCTGCGACCCTGTATTCCCAGAGGATCCTGATCAACCGCGATGATTTTTTTATTCTGCAAAATAGCTTTGAATTCCGGTCTGATTGTTCGCAAATCGACGGACATGAGGAGCGGCGCCGCGAGAATGGCCCAGAGTGCCATTTGAGTTTTACTCTGTTCGTAGCTCAGGCCGAAGTTTCCAATGATCAGCATGTCCGGATCGTTCCAGTGACCGGGGCCGGCGTTTGGAACGATCGTGTCTTGATGATTCCCGAAGTAATCGATAATGCTCTCAACGCTCGACCACGAATCTTGGATATCGTCGAAATTACGCCAAACGTTGCAGTGCTCGATGATCGAGGTAAAATTCGGCTATGAAGGAGAGCGGGCGATTTTCGCTCCATTAAAAATGCAGTAGTGTCACGATTTATAAAATGTAAAAAGAAAAAAGGAGAAACATCAAACTCACGTTCATGCCAGCGTAAATTTGATACACGGGCCAGCTGCAGGAATAGATCATCGGCCGTCCGGTTTGATTCAAAAAGAATCCAAATTCGGGATAACCTCTGTCCATTTCCGATGGGTGGGCATAACAGCCGTCCAGCTTCACGTAATCGACTTCCCACGATCCGAAGAGAGCCGCGTCGCGATCCAAATGCCCGAGAACACCGGGATACCCGGCACACGTGTAGTTTCCAAAATCTTCGTAAATTCCAATTTTCAACCCCTTGGAGTGGATCTGGAAAAAAATATGTTTCTCAGTTCAATATCAGCCAGTTTATACATAATCGGAGAGACTCTTGATACCTTAAATTAATGTGAGAAAAGTGTAATTGTCAATTTGACATTGGAGGCTTTACAGATTGTGAAAAATGATTGAACAAATGAAATAAGGGAATGAGCCAGTTTTTACATAATCGGAGAGACTCTTGATGCCATAGGGAAAACGTTCCCTGTCCGCGACGAGCTGTCCACGCGTGTCTCTCTCCTTTTCCAACCAACAATCGTCAATGTTTATGTACTCGTATCCAACATCGGCGTATCCTTCGGCCACTACTATATCCGCCATTGTTCTGAACAGTCGATCGCTGTGCGGACAAGACAGGAAAGATTGAGAAAAAGTGAAAGAGCGGAAGAAAGTTTGCTGGAAAACAGCTTTCTCACCTTATACAATTTTCAGGATCATTTTTGCAGTCTGTGTTGCATCTGAATCTCTGCCAGGAGAGCCAGCCCATCGGCGGTGTTCGCGCCAAGCCATTTTCCAGAGCTAGGGTGAAAAATCTCGTCAGAGCGAACGTCGAAATCAAGAGGATCGCGAGTCGTGCCATTTGGAAGGTGGGACGGGTTCTCGATCTATATAATTTATGAATCACGTAAGAAACGCTTGGCTCTGCGTGTCGAGCGTTGCTTTCCTTTTTCTTACGAATCGCACATAAATGCTGAGGCGAGTGAAACGCGCGTTTCGCGAGAGCTTTTGAACCCGCGATCTCGGCTCGTCAAGCCGATACGTTGCTCATCAAGCACCGAGGACTAGGCGACTTATCTTCCTTTTTTTTCCTCTTGTTTGTTTTTTTTTTTCGACAGTTTTTTCACGAGAGGGCGGGTAAAACGTCTATCCGCATCCTTGCACTTTTACCACTAGCGTTTCTCAGCCCGAGATCCGATACAAGACTCGATTCGAGCCAAGAGTACTTTCACCCAATGCCCCATTTCATTTTTATACCACACGAAGCATATCGCCGCTGCTCCGACCACCACCTTCGTCCATCCATCTCTCCCTGCCGCTCTTCCTCTTTTTCTCTCCTTTTACGAGAGTGTGCGTGACTCGCGCGCGCCTGTGTGTTACTTGACGTTCACATCTCGGCGACCTCGCGCCAACGTCCCGCCTCGCGCTCTGTCTCACTCTCTCCTCCCAATATTCGAACCACGCTCGTTGTTTCTCCCCTCCCTCGCGCTCACTCTCTCTTTCTCTCTCCATCGCGTCTCGCGCCTTCAGATTAGTCGCGGGGCATACAGGCATACACATCGACTCGCTCTTTTAGCAAAATATATATCTTATTTTGTTCGTATTGTGCACTCTCAGCGTTCACTCTTTATTGCTTATTCCATGTATGCGAATGCCGCTCCTTTCCATTTTTCACGGCGATCCCCGATACATAGTTGTAACAATACAAACAAATCTAACGTATCCACGCGAGACTGCGCGCGCTCTTTGTTTGAGATTTAGGATTACATACCGCAGAAACGGAACGCTTTTTCGTATATTTGTATTCGATACGACAAGTATTTACAGTCTCGTTCATTCGGTATGCTTGCTTTTTTTCACATTCGGCGACTTTTTTTGTCTTTTTTTTGCAACTTATCCACGTTCTCCCGCTGTATGTTTGTTTCTTCCCACGAGATGTCACTTTTTTTTCGACGAAGCTGTTACTATCCTTCACCGCATAGTTATATTTTTCTCATTAGTAACTTTTGCGTTTCTTTGTTCAATCAAGGAATTCAGAAGTCTGCATTCAGTTCGATCAAGAATTTTGAGACGAGTCCGAAAATAATTCTTAAAGCTGCGTGTATTCTTTTTAATTACCTTTTAATATCGCATCATCTAAAGATGATCGACGAGTTGTTTTTCACGCTGCAGCATTATTTACCGATAAACGGTTCGCTAACAATTCTCATTTTAATTTTTTTTTTATCGCCGGAGATGCACATCGGTTTTTCACTATCTGCATGATTTTTCGCAAAATCTGTGCTCCGCGATCGTCGCCGCGCCTCCCATCGTGTTTATTTATGCTACGGGTCACGAAAACAGATTGAGCAAAAAAAAATTTATTCGATACGATATGAACCTTGAAATGTATATATGTATCGCTCGATGTAAAAATATTTTCTTGATAAACAAGTCAGGCATTCAGAAGCGCTTTTTTTACATGCATAATATACATCGCGGATCACGAAAAGTAATTGTGAAAACAAATTTTACCAGCGCTTGTTAACGAAAGATGTAAGTTCGTATACATTAAAAGATAATTTGATTTCGAGAATAGAAATTTGGGCAATCGTTGAAGTAATTCTTTCCGAGAAGCAGCGAACGTGGAAAATATAAAATGTACATAGTAATTTACTCTCTCACAATGAGTATCAAGAACGTTTAAAATTTCAATTACAAGAGAAATGTATTTTTCTGGCATCAAACGATTGGAAAAGTTCTCAGCTATAAAATCCTCATGAAATACCACATGCCATGCTAACTTTTTAACGAAGATAGTATGTTTGATTAAAAATCCGTTTTTATCGATTTATTAAGAAAAAAAAATTTTCCAAGATAATTAATTAGAAATTTGTATTGATGTGATATTAATGATATTAAAATTTGGACATAAATTAAGTAACATCTTAATGACAATAAACATACCTTTTTCACGTTTTTAAAGATTACTATCAATAACTTTATGTTATTAAAAATTTCGAAAATTTTTCAAATCCTCTTATCAAGTTTTGAAGAAAGTCAAAAGTGTTTCATTCGTTAAACCTCTTCTGAAACCATCATATATTTAATATTTTTAATCGATTTCTTTCTCATTACTTATTTTTATTTATTTTCTTATTTTCGCCAGATCTTTTGCTGATGTCATCGTCGACGTCGTTATAATGAAGAACATAAATCTGACAAAAACAAACTATATAAGGATCTACTTTGAAAGGTCAGAAAAGGTAAAAAAAAAGAATTTTTTTATTTTTCGACAATCGATCGCGTTGCATTATTTACACCCTCAACTAATTATCGTCTCCGAGGAAATAATAATCATAAAATTCCTTGACAACTTCTTCACAAAGAAATAGTAAAAAAAAATATTCTACGCGACTCGAGAGGCATTCTCGATAAATTTTCCAGCGAGCTCCGGAGAAAAATCTGTCGTCCGCGTGTGCGCGGCGGTTCGGCAAATATTTTTCACCCGTTGCCAAATGAGACGAAAAAATGAGAGCGCGGGAGGATATCGGACATTGGCACGAGTCGCGGACAGGCGGTGGCTCGAACGACGCGATGTAAATAAAAAGCAGAAATAAAAATGGGAAGAGTATATCGAGAATGGGCGACGTTGGCTCGCGGAACGATTTTTGAACGGCGTGTGTTATCGTTATCGAGAATTGTTCGGACGTGAGCGAGAGAGGGCCGCGAGAGATAATACGTTGCGGCGGGAGGAGAAGAGAGAGAGAGAGAGAGAGAGGCTACACGGAGCCGGATGAACACGTAGGCGAATACGTGTGCATCGAGGATATGATTCTGCGCTGGGCGAATAAATTGGCGCTGCCCGGCGAGCGTCCATCATGGATATACAAACATAAAGGTGTGTATGTCGTACACATTGACAGTTATTGCAGAACATCAGGCATTTATTGTCTACGGTATACCGGAGGTCGGAGTAACGGGCGTACAATGTACAGGGCGCACGTGTCCGATACACGTATAGAAGCGAGCGACGAAACTTGGCCGGAGGGAGGTTATAGGTAGAGACTCGAGGATCGGTTATTATCCGGTTGTGTATAGAAGGGAACGCGGTGGAGCCGCAATGCGCACGCACGCATATTGTCGCGCGCGAGAGGGAGGAACGCCTCCCCGTTGCCGCGCGAGGTTGCAGCCCCGACGACACACCAGTCCCGTTATATTCCGCGGTTCGCGACTCCTCGCGGGCCACCAGCTCGAACGATCCCGTTGTTTTTTTAATCCCTCGGAGAGAGGATTCCCAGCGAAGAACTGGCTGCGCCCGGATCCCGAGGGTCTTCGTGTGGACAGGGCCGGCCCTCGCTCCCTCCTCCCCAGCGCCCACCTTGCCGGCCAACAACCATGTAAAATACGCGAGTTGTAACGAGTTTTGCGAGAAATTAAAGATGGCAGTGTTGTGGGACGCTCATTGTTCATCCTCGGAGCGTTTATCCAGCACAAAAGCTCGTTTCGGATCGCTCGTCGGTGGTGCACGGAGCGGGCCGCCATTGTTACCCCTCCTGGACGTCCTCTCAGCATCGAGTGGCTTGCCTCGTCGCCGTGGCCGTCGTCGCGCTCTCGCATCCGAGCCGAGCCCCTAGTCGATCCGCCCCAATGACGAGCGCGTCCCTGTCATGACGGAGGTAAGCCTCGGCAATCCCATATTCCGCCCTCTCCCTCAACGTGTACTTACCCCCTCTTTCTTCCTCTCGCACTGCAGCGATGACATCGTCGCTGTCTCGATTTTTCGCAAGGAAGAACGCGCGCGCGCGCGCGTCCTCCTTTCCCCGAATACCGCATACGTCAATCCTCTCCCATTTATCTTTTTTCGCCTTTTTCCCCCCGTTCGAGCGTTAAATCGCACTTGTTTCGGTCTCGGAGTGCGGAATAATTGGGTTAAACGCTACGGAGTACGCGAAGCGAGGTGCGGAGAGAGAGAGAGAGAGAGAACAACGTCGTTGAAGGGGAGGGGAATCGGGTTCCATTGATCGGTCGGAGGGGTGCGCGTATTACGCGCGATGACCTATGCCATATGTGCTCCCTGAGCAACGACGAGTCTCTACGCTCTTCCGCTATCTTGTACAGTCGGTATATACGCGCGAGAAGCGTCTCTACGAAAGTGCGGAGCCCTCTCCGCTCGTTGCTCTTCTCCCTCTCTCGCTCCCGTTTCTTCAGCATTGCGGATACGCGAGATAGACGCGAGAACAAATGGGAGTATACGGTTCGTATACGTGTGACAATAATTGACCGTCAGCGGGACGCTCGTCGTCAGATAGATCGATACGCGCGCGGTTACTTTCATTCATGGCTATTTGGGGCCCACGCGTGAGCAACGATCGCTCGCGCATCCTCCCCTTTCCTCCTCCGGCCCGGCCCGAGCGCGTCATAGTTTCGCACAATATCGTCCGAGCCTCGCTCCAGAATGCCGCTCGCCCGCAACGGACCAAGTTGCGCGTCGTATCATCTCGTGACGAGCAGTGACGATCCGTAACTGGCCATCGCGTTACTTATTGCCCGGGCTCTCGCGGTAAACCGCGAGTGGAACGGGCATGCCTGTTTTAAAGTAGTACGAGCCGAGGTATAGTCGAGCGCGTCTAGTCCAAACCGCGATCGGACCCGAAACGGCCACGACGAATAATCGCCCGTATATTCGCTCGGATCGTGATTCTGTCATTGTCGGAGACACGTGGCCACATCAGGATTCCCGATACGCTGTTGAGCGACCGCCGCGTACGAGACTATATATCCCGCGTTGCCGGAAAAGCGAGCATCGATCCGTCCAAAAATAACTGCAGGTGTAATGCACGTTGCGAATATATTTGGAAAGGGAGAGGACACTCGCGTTGTCTCTTTATATACCTCTCGTTTACGATTTTCAAAAGAGTGTTTGATAAATTTATTTTAAATTATAAATACGTATATTTGTTGGAATATCGATTTACTTCCGGTATATGGAGCAGATTATTAAGTTTGTACTTATTTGATTTTTTTCAGAGGCGGGTCAGGTCGATGATGAGATTTGTGACTTCGGTCAGCAACGAGAGTGGTGATGTCTGAGAGCGACGGGGAAAGAGCGGCTAGGTCTGTGGCCTTGGAACAAGCCTACGTTCACGAAGTTTACGAACAATGCGCCGAAAAGACAGCCCAGAGCAGACATTGGCCACGGATATACAAATTTCTCGAGGAACTCGAGCCTGGAGCTCTCGTTTGCGACATCGGTGCGACATTTTCGCTACTCGCGTTACTCTATCTTTCTCACACTCGCGAAGAAAGTTTTCTCTTTGCCCTGTTTTTCCGATGAAAAGTTATTCGCTCATTGACGTATAGAAATGAGAACGTCAGATAGCGCAAGAGGAAACTTTTCGAAACACGCCCGAAAATCAAAATTTCCACCAAGATGTGAAGAAAATAATCTACGCGTCTATGGAAGGAGATTGTCTATTCAAACTACGCGGTTTGAAATGGCCTACTTCCATCCCTAGATGCGTAAATTACTATTTTATTTCTCGTCTCTGTTTTATTTTTTTTATTTTTTTTTTATTAATTCTCCTTCTTTCTCATGCCCTGTTTTTTTTCGATCAGGCTGTGGAAATGGAAAATACCTGAGCATCAATGACAATGTGTTCAAAATCGGAGCGGACCGATGCAAACGTCTCACCGATATCGCCCGGGAAAAGGAAAATGAGGTAAAAATCATTTTCCATTTTTTCTACACCGCTTCGAAAAAGTCAATAAGGTTCATTCTTTATCCCAAAAGGTTATGATATGCGACAATCTGGCGCTACCTTTTCGGGATGAGAGTTTCGACGCGGTACTGTCGATCGCGGTGGTGCATCACTTCGCGACAACCGAGAGACGGGTCAATGCGCTCAAAGAATTGGCCCGGGTTTTGCGTATCGGTGGCCGGCTCGTCATCTCCGTTTGGGCGATGGAGCAGCGACACAGAAAGGTTTTTTCTTTGTTTCGTTATTTTTCACGTTTCACAATGTACGGATAAACAAATGATTTTTATGTTTTGTTTAAATTTATACAAATAGAATATAAAAACAATTATTATAAAAAAATGAATAAATGAATCGCAGTTCGAGTCGCAAGACGTTCTCGTGCCCTGGCCCAAAGCTTACTGCCTCAACGCGACGAGGAAAACCAAGAGTCGTTGCAATCGCGGGGACGGAAGAAGCGACTCGTTCGAGGAGGCGATCGGTGATCTCGACGCGAATCGAATGCCCAAAAAATGTCCAATGACATCGGGCAAGAGGTACGTTTTCTGGAAAACTTTTTATTTTCATGGGTATATATAGAATGAGTTTTTCTGCTCGCAGGGGAGGAAAGGATGCCGCGAGAAGGAGAAGCCGGAGTTACTGGATAGACCCGATTTTCAGTCCATCGCCCTCGACGAGCAGTCTTTCGAGCCCGAACGAGACTTGTTACAGTTTTTTTCGTCGTGCTCTACAGGTAAGCGTCGAGCGAGGATTCTTCGAAGCATCGCATCGAAAAATAGCATTTAAGTTCTTTTTCCGGAATGAAAAAGCGTTTGTCTCCCTGTATAGAAGTTGGCTGGTGGAAAACGGGGTTCCGCTGGCAATCGTGCGTGGTTCCTCGAGACGTGGCACAACGGGGGCTGCAAGAGTCGGCATCGAGCCAGGAACTTTCAAAACGAGGACACGGGTGACGTCGACGACATACCGATAGAGCTGCGTCGTCTGGAGGAGGACAACGTAACGCTGACGAAGCACCCGGCCGGCAGAACCTCCCACGGAATTCCCCCCGAGGCCCTCGGAGCGAAATCGAAGAGTCTCGGGGACATTCTCGAGATTCAGAGGCTCGACCTCGTTCGCTCGAGATCGAGCATACCAGGATTCTCCTCGACTCTGACCTCGGAGCTCTATCTTGACGAGGAGTCCAAGACGCCCTCGCCTTCCCCAGCGGCCTCCGCCGATCCTCAACAAGCGAAAGATTCCGGTTCGATCGCCTCCGATCTGCTCGTCTCGTCTTCCTCGGTCTCCTCGGCGACCTCCTTCACCAGATCGTCCTCCGTCGCGTCCGGCAAACCCCGACTTGTAAAACAAAAGAGCCACGTCCCGGACGAATCCCCGGGCGACTTGATCGAGGAACCGGCTACTGGTGGGGTTATTCGACAACTGGTAAAAGAGATCGGTGAATCGGAGAAAACGGAGCTCGGCCCGAAGCGACGACGTCGCGGGAACGTTCACAAGCAGAGTTCGATGAACGAGGAGTTAATGTCGATGGAGAGACTGGTCGAGCGAGAACGCGTGCGTAAAAACATAATGAAGCAGGCCTCGTTGAACGAGGAAATAATATGCAAGCCGAGCGGCCAAACTTTTTCTCAATTTCGAGATAGCTTATATTCCGGGAATGCAACGAAGCGATTACAGCTCATTAAAAGTGACCTTACCAATCGAATAAAACAATCAACGACGAGCATGGAAAACAAGGTATCGAGCATTGCGATTAAGAATGGATTTGCTAAAATTCTTCAGAGCTGGAAGCAGTCGATGGAGGCCGACGAAAACGGGGAGGAGGAGGAGGAGGCGAGCGCGACGCATAACGATTCTCGGAACGAGAGCGATCTGCAGCACAATCACCAACAATGTCAGAGGTGCCAATCCGAGAGCGGAGCCGCGAGTTGCAGGGACGAAGCCAAGGGCACGACGAGTGGCAATACAGGAGTAAATCTTTCAGGAAAGAGCCCTGCGAGCGGTGAAACGACCGGAGAAACGATCGAGAGGCGTCTCTCCAAGGAGGACGGTTCTGACTCGTCCAAGGACAGCAGTCTGCAGAGCGACACGAGCGTTGACTCGGAAGACAGCTTCGCTTCTGTCATCTACGTGCCAAAGAATCAGCAGCAGCAGCAGCGTGACAACGGTCAACAACAAAACTTGAATCAACTTCAGCAGCACTCGTACAACTTTTATCAGCAAGATGCCGGAGGCGGCTGCAATCTCGAGAGTCATTTTCCTTCTTTGAAAGACGTTGCGACGTCGAGCGTCGCTTCGATCGGGACTGGCTGCCGTCATCAACTGAGAACGACCTCGGCTCCTCCCTCGCCCCGAATAAAGCATCCTCCGGACATTTGTCACTCGTCCGGACCTCGATTGAAGCTCATATCAATGTCACCGCTTCTGAAACAATTCCCAGCCACGAGCAAATCCCTACCACCTCCGAGTCCACCCGGACTCTCCCCTCACTGTACCGAAGCGAATTCCGCCTCGCCCACGAACAGACTGTTTCCGCTCTCTCATTTTTTCCCCTCTTTACCGAACCAGCAGCCCACGGGTGTAGCCACTACTACTACTACTACTACTGCTACAACTGCAACTGCAACAACGACGACGACGACGGTGTCGATAACGACGAAGGAGACTACGGCGACGACGATAATCGATCAAGAGAACAACGAGAGCGAGGACACTCCTCAAAACGAATCTACGAAATTGCCAGACATTTCTTCTGAGAAGGAGAAAACCGTGTCTGCGAGCACATCGACGAGTCAAGCAACGAGTAATGACGAATTGTCGAGTGTAACGGAAAAAATTACGGAGCACGTTCGAGAGGAAGAGAAGAAGGAGGAGGAAAAGGAGGAAGAGGAGAAAGCCAAGTCGACGAGCAACGAGTCAATCAACGATCCAGACACTAGACACTCAAGATTGAATCAAATAAAAGAATTATTACGACAGAAGCCGGGCTTTGCAACGAGAAACATAAAATCCTCATTTCCGTTGGTCAGACGAGCCTCGAGCATCGCCGGCAGATCGGAAACTGCCGTTGATGCTAGAAGCTTGCCCAGGCTTCTCTCCCTTGAGCTCTTCAATCCGGAAACGGATGACCTGGACAGCGACTCCAGTGGTCTTTCCTCGCCTGAATCCGTAGGATCAGTGATCAGTGTTATATCCGATCAACGCTTTTCCCTGAAAAATAACAAAGGTAAGTTTATCGCGTTACACAGCTCGTGTTACATAATCGAAAACGCCTAATAGGAAATAATCCTTTTCTAGATTTAACGAAGAACGAGCAATCGGCGTCGACGGAGGTGGGAGATCCTGCCCGAGGTAGACGGGAGAACGATGAGAAATCGAACGGCGGGGCTACGAAGAGCGACGATTTGTCCGGGACGAAAGAGATTAGCGACTGTAGCCGCAAAGACGAACAGGGTACGATCGATCTGTCTTCGCGGATCGGCAATCTGCGAACAAATTGTAAATACAGCCAGTTGGTCGACGACACGATAGCGTGGCTCAGCGGGGCTACGAGCGATCCCCCTGACAACGGTAGTAGCCAAGAGGAATACGTGCGCGACAATAATGAGGGTAGATCGTTCGAGAGGGATGATACGGTGGTCCGGCACACGCCGCTTCTATTGCCGAAGAGCATCTCGGAGGAGGAGGAGGAGGTAGTCGACGATTTCGTGATGATCTCGAAGAGCGGCGAGTTCCTCGGCGAGGAGAGGGACCAAGAGGTCAGACGGGAGAGAGAGAAGACGCGAGAGACGTGCGAGCCGGAGGACGGGCCGCGGATTGACTCCATCGAGAACTCGATGAGTCTCTTGAGCGACGCGAGCCAGACGGACGAGGCGACCAGGCTGCTCAGCGGAGGCGCGAGCACCCTCTCGCTCGGCTCCTCGACGAACTTGGAGTACAAGACTCTTCGGGAGAGGCGCAAGTACTTGTACCAGAAACGTTCCGCCTCGGAGGAGATACCGAGGAGTCCCGGGATCGGAACGACCGCGAGCGAGGACGATTCCCTTCGAGTCGCCCGAGCGATCGGGGAAAAATCGAGCGGGCCCTGCATGTCGAAAGCAGCGAGAAGACGACCGCAGGAGGTCCCTCTCAGCGGGTCCTCCTCCCAAGAATCGCTGCCGTCCGATCGCGAGGCCGGTCTCGACGACGAGGACGAGGACGCCGAGGGTCACGGTGGTGGCGGGGCGATAACCTACCACCAGTATTATCATGTATTCAGAGAGGGCGAACTCGACCAGCTCATCAACAAATACGTCGAAAATTTACACATTATATCTTCTTACTACGATCACGCGAGTTGGTGCATTGTCGCTGAGAAGGTTCAAGTCTGGACTATATGACTACCGTGTATTTTTATCGCGACAACGCCCAATCGTTCCAATTTATTGTTCACCGATAATACTTATCGTTATTCGCGCATGATCATTTGTATCGAATAATAACCGAGAATCGTTTTTGTTTCTTTTTTTTCTCTTGTCATTGCGACACAAAGGAAGAATGAACGCGCATTGTAAAGACGTCCCGTATCTCTCGTAAGCGTGACCACGCACGCACTGTAATATTATTAAAAAAAAAAAAGAAAATGATAAAAAAAACAACAACAAAATATCAAAGGATGGAGCAAATACTCGGACATTGATCGTCCCCTCGTGTAAATATGTAAATTGTAACCGAGTAAGCGTCTATATAATTGTCACAAAAGGTGAAAAGCGCACATTAGCGTTAGACATGTACGTCTACAGGTATACATATTATATACATACGTATTATATCCTCTATGTAGCTTAAAAAACTTGTACATCGCGTTCATTCAGATGCTTGACCAATTTAAAAAATCTGGAAGCTATGTGTATTGTTTATATAAATGTGTGTACGCGCGTAAACGATGAGTAGGCGCGTACGAACGTTTGTATATATTGTACATGCGAGGGTGGGATGTCGCTTGCCCTATACTCGGGTATGTAGCGAGGACGAAGAATCATTAGCCGATGCTGCACGTCGAAGTAATAAAATCAACTTGTAATACATAACTATAATCACCTCTCGCGGTGACTCGTGCGTATATAAACGTGTGATTGTATGATTAACGGGACGCCAGCACATTTGTCCGCAGAGAGACAATAAAGAATCATAAAACATTTCGTACAAGCCCGCATAATATTGTGTACAAGTAAAAAAAAGAAGAAGAACGAGGCCTCTCGTCACACTTTCGGCGCGTATCACATATTTTCCCTGTCAAAAAGGGCATTTTTACTCGCGACGCAGATTCTCCAATCTCGCTTGAAGATCGGCATCCGCGTCGGCGAGATTTCCGTCGTCGGAGGTACCAGCCGTCGCCGCCGCGGCTGCTGGCTGTTTCGATCCAGCCACGCTCAGGGAGCCCGAAGCTTGAGGTAATCCTGACAGTTGATCCGTCAGTTGGAGACCCAGCTCATCCAATACCTGAGAGACTACGGCATCACTGTGTTCGGAAAAAAAATGAAAAAAACCAAAGGTTAGAACTGAATATTTTCTTTCCATAAGAGTCCATGTTAAAGTTGCAATTTTCTACGATAAATATTTCGATTAGAAGACGGTGAAACCTCGAAATTTTTGTAGCTATTTTTCGAGAAATTATCTTTACAAAAATGCAATCTAATGATTTTACGTTTAGTTTAAATATGAGAAATAAGGTATGAGCATGTAAAATCCATGCACTCTGATATAATTTTCAAAAAATTCACTGGAATTAATACATTTACGTTAATATAGTCGTCTAATCGTACAATTAATAATTACGATTACATTGTATGTAAGGTCTTCTGACAAATGAGCAAGTTAAATACTGTTGCCTTTTGCTACAAAAATTTGAACTCAACATTATTTTTGCTAGTCAACTGAGATCTCAATAACAAATGTTGGTTATATTTACTTATAAAAATAATAAATGAACTTGGATCCTGGTAGAACTTTTTGAATCACTAAAAATAACTCAAAATGAACGTCTTAATTACAAACTTGTTTTTTTTTTGCCCACACTCTTTAAGTAAATGAAAAAATAGTATTTTACCTCTCCTCCTCATCTCCCTCATCTTCCATTGCATCGTCTATAGCATCATTCATAATTTCCTCCTTCATATCCATTATTTCGGACTGCTTCTCAAATTCTTGAAGGATCTTCTGAATTTGTGGCAAATTGAGTTGCCTGTGAAACACAGAGAAAGAGAGCGTATAAGCAACACGAATGATAAAAAATTATTTTAAAGATTCCCTTACTTGTTCATACTCTGCATAGCTTTGGTAACACCCTTCATCGCTTGCGCCATAGTGTTTTGAGAGCGCAGAGTCTGTATTTTGAGGGACACTGCCTGAATGTTTGCCTTCATGAGCATGAATTTTTTGACATATCGCCTTGTCCTGACAAGATCTTTTGCCATAATTTTAACCGCATCCTGAAAAGAATAACGCGAATTGAAAAATAGTGACGTTTCGGTCAATAAAATTAGGACTGACTCACCATTTGTCCTTCCTTCGCCAATTTTTTAATGTCAGCTATGATTTTCTTTTCTTGCGCTTCCATTCGCATCCTCTCGCGATCTAGATCCCGCATCGCCTTGTTCAGGGCCCGCTGATTTTTCTTCAGCATCTCCTCGGGCGTAACCCGCTTCCCGAAAAGCCACTCCATTTTTTAGATGATTTTACGCTCACTTTGAGAGAGAAAATTAGTCCTTCCTACAATCTCGGGACTTCGAAGACAACTCCGACGTCAGTGAGTCATGCTTCGCAGTACGCATATCGGATTCGTGTTGTTGTTGATGATCGGTGTGGCGCGCGCAGCGCGAATCAGCTGGCCGAGTAATTTCGGTCTTTTCACACGGGGGGCGCTGATTTTCCGATCATATTGTACTGCCACTGAGGTCATCGAGAAAGCAGCACCGCTGGACACGGCTTTTCTGCACCAGATTTCCATTATTTCGAGGTTACCAAACGATTCGGTCAAAATACAAGTAAATAAATATAATGGCCGTCGTGTTTGGGGCCTCAGCCGTCTCGACTCGGTGCCTCCGCTCTGCTCGTAAGAATGCCAAATCCAAATTAGCTCTCGCTCGCTCGATCAGGAAGCATCAATTTTTGTTGTCACATACAAATGACATTATATAACAAATGTGCATGTGTTGATAAAAAAACACGTTATTTCAGGTAAATATGAGCTCCATCGCTTCCTGGCAGTCACAGTTTTACCATCGAGTCGCCAATACTCCACGGATGAGCCCAGAGTCATCAAGTTACCCACGACTGCCAGCCTGAAGCGAGGTACGGGAGGCAGGAGTTCTTTCAATGGCATTGTCTGCACTGTTTTCGGAGCCACTGGCTTTCTCGGCTTGTACGTCTGTAATCGGCTTGGCAAAATAGGAACACAGGTTTGTTGTATGAGAAACATTAGAATCTTGAAAAATGATTCAAATGGCAATGTACTTTAATCGACTTGGCAAAATAGGAACACAGGTTTGTTGTATGAGAAACATTAGAATCTTGAAAAATGATTCAAATGGCAATGTACTTTTCCAGCTGGTTATTCCGCACAGATGCGATCCGTACAGTGCCAGACATTTGAAACTCTGCGGTGATCTGGGACAAGTGCTGTTTCACCCTTTTGACCTGAGAGATGAAGATTCCATCAGGGAGAGTATCAAATACTCGGATGTTGTTGTAAATATGATTGGAAGAGATTGGGTTACTCGATCTTTTTCGTATCACGACGTTCACGTAGAAGGTGCTCGGCGAATTGCCAGGCTGTGCAAAGAGATGAACGTCGAGAGACTCATTCACGTATCGTGTCTCAATGCAAACCCAAATCCTAAAGTGAGTCTTTTTATATTTGAGAAAGTTCGGTCATTAACGCAAATACTGCTTTAGCCAATGAAAATTTCATATTATAAAGTAGATAAATACCTGATTAACGTTTTATTCATGACTATTAATTTTTTGATGAAAAATTCTCAGAGTTCAGCTTTTTTATAAGTTATAATTTTGTTACTCACTCGACTCCAAAGAACTGATCGAGCAACGAGAGCAAGGAGGCAATGAAGAAGCAAAGAAAAAAAAAATGATGAATTTTTGTAGCCAATTCTGAAGAAGGGAGGCTCCGAGTATTTCAAAACTAAGTGGGAGGGTGAGTGCGCGGTAAAGGAAGAATACCCAGAAGCGATAATCGTGAGACCATCGGACATTTATGGACAGGAGGATCGTTCGCTTGTGAATGTTTATACAACGGCGTGGCGACGTCACATAAGGTTAAATGGAATGATATCCGCAAGCCAGAACCGCTAGCTCCTTCTTCTCACGTTCTCTGCTCTCCATTTCAGAGGAATTCCACTCTGGAAGAAGGGAGAACTGACAGAAAAACAGCCAATCTGGGCAGGCGATGTTGCCGCTGGAATAACGGAAATCGTTAAGAATCCAAAGATTTCCAATGCAACTTATCAATTCGTTGGGTAAGACGAGTTTTCCTTATTCTTTATTATTCGTTTTTTTCCCCCATATTTCATAAAATTGTTGTCCATTTGCAGTCCTCAGAGATACAAACTTTCGGATTTAGTCGATTGGGTTGTACGTTGGCAAAGACGTCGTCCTAAAAGTTGGGGTCATCGACGACTCGACATTGAAAAGATGCCTATCTTTCAAATGAAAATTTGGCTCCTTCAAACCTTGAAGAAGAGCACTCCTTTGGGCATGATGCATTGGGAAGGTCTCGAAAAAGTATGCTGATTCCACTTCTGACAATAAAATCGATAATTACTATGGTTATTTTTTTTATAAGATACATATTTGAATAATCTGTTTTAGGAGCACACAACCGATGTTGTTGTTCCGGGTATTCCAACCCTCGATGATCTCGGCGTGCAAGCTGCACCGCTCGCTACCCGAATAGGATGGGAAATAAGGCCTTTCAAGGCACACGCTTATTACATAGAGGCGGTAGGAGAATATGATGATCCTCTTCCACCGAAACCCGTGCCTCTTCATTAATTTGATAATTGTAG
Organism: Cremastinae sp. A BG-2022a; assembly: GCA_030522545.1. Taxonomy (NCBI): domain Eukaryota; kingdom Metazoa; phylum Arthropoda; class Insecta; order Hymenoptera; family Ichneumonidae; species Cremastinae sp. A BG-2022a. The sequence goes on from JAPYYW010000957.1 coordinate 20,482, forward strand.
TAACAAACTGCTGTAACGTCAGCCAACACTTGTATATCATAGTCATAAACAATGGTTATAAAGTGTCTGCGTTATTGTATTCTCCGTTTTAGTCTCAAACCTCTTTAGTGTAGTACTTTTTTAGAGAATCTTTTAACGAATTGTTAAGTAAAAAGACAGTATATACAGACTTCCAAAGCACTTCCATTTGCTATTCAATATAGTCAAAAATTGAGTTGTAAGAAATTCAGCTTGTGATTTTAACTTCATGAAAATACTTTTTTGTCGTGTCTCGACATAATTTTAATTTATTAATTTATTATAAAGTTATAACAACGCATGGAGTTTAAATTGTTTTTAGAAATGTGAAAATAATTCACTATTTAATTTTATATTATGACAAAAATACATATCCACAGTGAAAATTTTGTAAATAATCTGAATTCAGAAATTAAAATTATATGAAAATTTATCTGACGATAAGATTACAGCTTATTATTGACATTTTTTAATTTAATTCTACAATTTTTTTTATATGACGTAGCGTCATCTATATGCCAACCGAGTTTCAGAAGCTCGTAGTGGTTAAAAATTTTTGACATCTATTACCGACGTATGTATATGGCTCTTGTTTATATTATTATAAAAGCTCCAACTTCTAACCTCTATTTACTGGATCAAGTGTTTCATATTCTCGGTTGTAAAGTTAAACTTTTTATAAACAAAATGATGGCCAACATTTTATAATTGTAAAAATTATGAAATATTTACCAAGAATTAATTCTTGACAGTGAGATCGAGTGTTCTCTTTATTGAGACGATAAAAATGAGTTCTACGATGAGTGAAATTTTGGAAAGCTACGAAGGTCGTGATAAATTTCTCAAGACTCTTTCGTATACGGCAAAATTAGCAACTTTATTTGCTAATTCTCCGGAGAGTTCGAAAAAAATGAGTCAATTTGGTAGTAAGATGAGCGAGTGCAGAGTGATATTGAGATTTTTCGATGACATTTCGATATTGCAGGACACATTCGATTATGGTTGGGGAAAACAGGTAAAACACGTTCGAAAAAATGTCAATGGATAAAGAATAGAAGAAAAATTGCAGAATTTCAGAGATTCAATATTTATGACAGGAAAACGATGGAATTATGAGATTATTAAAATTATTGAGAAATGGAGTGGAACTCGTAGCATCCCCAACAGAGCACATTTGTTGGCTGGGTGAGCAACACTTCATCAAGACTAATGACATTTTTTGGGATAATCTGAGTACCAGATTGTGGGTAATCCAGCTTGTTCTTTCTCTCTGGATGTACGCAATCCTTTAATTTCCATTATTAAAATTTTATAATATTGTTCAAAATATAATTGAAAAATTGATAAATCACTGTTGTAGATCAATGATTAAAGCGGATCGGACAAAGATGGAAATAGACAAAGGATCATGGCGTTGTTTGGGAGGAAGAGTTGAGCTGATGAGAAAGAGAGATATAATTAAAGAGAGATTCAGAAACGAAGTACTGACTTGCGTACGCTTGACTCTGGATCTGAGTTATGCTCTGAACTATCTGCCATCCGGTTACTTTGGACACCATTTAAAGACCTGGCAAGTTGGATTGCTAGGTACATTGTCTTCTCTCATTGGAATTTATCAGCTATTTAAAAAAATTCGTTCACAATCTGTAAAGTAAAATTTATATGAAAAAAAACTTCTATAAAAGAGTAATTGCTCAAAATGACTGCAGTACAAAGTATACATATTTTTATCTCTGTCAAATATTTATTGTATAGTTAACAAGTTGATTTTATTTAGTCATAGACAATTATTTTAACGATATTTTTCAAGTAAATTAGCTGAAGCTTCAAAATTCATTATTTTTCTATCCGAAGCGACGTTAAATCGTTCGTAGAACGTTAAATATACCAAGTTTTACGTGCCAACTTCGTGTACATTGGTATTTTTTTATTAACTTTTGCGTCACTATTCGCATTTATTGTCAATACAAGGACGTTAATAAAACGTAAAGAATATCGAAAACGCTTCCTTTTTTGGCGTTTTTACTTTGCCTGAAAACCTAAATTTGGAAATAACTCCGGGAATTTGCCAAGGATTGTTCACTCTATCAATCTCTGTGTTAAGACTATCCATTGACGCAGTGGAAACTCAATTATCGAGTATTTCCTTATCAATATTATTTTTCACCCTGTTTCAGTTTTTTTTTCATATCCTTAATCCATTTCATTTTTAAAAATAATTTACATGTACTTGGCTACGAATAAAATTCATTCAGATTATTTTAAAAGGCACGAGACTTAGACCATTTCACAAATCAGGCATTTCCGGATAAAATATATTTTTAAAAACGCATTCTTTTCGTTTTCGTTTCTTTTTTTTGCGTTACTCTACTATCGCGAGAAGATGGCATAAAACAGCTGTTTTTTAAAGTTGTTTCCTTTTTAATTTCAATAATTTTTCTATATAGATCGTTTGAATATACGAAAAAACGATCTTTTTTTGCTACGTTACCTCGACTACAAACTTCACTCACGAAATTTTACTATATTTTAATATGAGGATAAAAGTAAAGAAAAATTCACAAACAGGAACGTCAACGAAAAAAGGAACAGGCTCAGGAAGTTGTAAAATTAACGACAAATTAAAAAAAAATGCAATTTGTACCTGCAGAGTTATAAATTTTAATTAACTTAACAAAATAATATCAAAAACGTGTTAACCATGATGTTGCCTTATTTTTGTTTCGTTTTCCCTTCTTTTTTCCAAATTTTCAATAAGCGTTTACAGGGTACATGTTTCATACAGGAAGACATTTTTCCGTACGAAAGAACAAAACGAAAGTGTGTGTCTCGCGTTTTTATGTGCTCGGGTATATTTACGTTTTCAGTGCGCGCTTGTAACAAAGAAAAAAATAAAATAAAAATTTCGATTTACGTACAATCCTGCTGGAGAATCGTAGACGGTGTGAAAATCCATTTCGTCAACAGATAAACCAGTCCAATATGAGCGCGAGCAATTTCTCATCCCGCAATTATCATTAATTTTTTTGAATCATGAAAAATATTGGCCACGCGGTGTAAACAGGTGTCCACGATTCAAACTATTCCGATCGAATGTTGTCTTTTACATCGCGTTTATGTAAAAGACAATCTGAAAGCTTGTTGCGATTAATTTTTTGAGAAAAAAGGAAACAAAGAGAAAATCTTTTCGTTGATATTTTGATAATTTGCCAATGCCTAAATTTTCAATATTTTTCTTTCTTCTTCTAGTCAAACGATTGTGCTTGATTTTGCGAAAAAAACGATTAATCAATTCACAAAGCTTCATTATTATGCAGAGATTCACGCGTGTTTTGCCGGAACGAGTGAATCACGAAAATTTCATGGATCAGGAAAAGTTGTCAATACGAGTAACCCCTTTTTTTCCTTCAATTTAAAACACATAAATGAATGTACGGCTCGTCACGCGTGACTCTGTAAAATGGAAATAACGTTAATAATATTATTACGGACGATAATGATCGAGCAAACATAAGACGAAGGAACGTTATGATTTTCAACAGTTAATAAACGTCACTGTTATTTTTTTCGCTCATCTCATTTTCTTTTCCGAACAAAAGACAAAAACGCAATTTACGCCCTGGCACGCAACTTTCACCTTTATCTTATTCTTTCTCGAAAAAAATTCATTTTAAGCCGCGTTCCTCTGCTCAAACGCATAAAAAAACATGATTCCTTTTGTTAATGTAAAAACATCGTACGAGCTGCGTGCGCGTTATTAGGGCGTTCTTATTTCGTCTTTTTCTTTACGCCACTTAACTGCGCGTTATCTCAATTGATTTTTTTTTCTCCAGGTAATTTCAATTAATGCAATTAAACTTTCACGCTTGAAATTGTGGTAAAAAAGAATTAAGAAAGCAAAAGAAAAACATATACGATATTTTTACGAGACGGGGAGTCTCTTCTCCCCGGTGTATGAACACAAATAAATTAAAAAAAAAATTACGCGACTCTACGAAACTCATATGTCGGACACGATTTTTGTCGCCTCGAAAGTCTACGCTATTTTCGTTTCTTTTTTTCTCAATTTTCGTTTCTTGTTCTTATGTCTGCGAAAACGATTTTCATTCAATGATAATGAAAATTACATCATAAAAGAGTTTTTACGTTATTCTTAGGGAGAAACGAGCATGTATCAGCCGTTTTGTTTATAAACAAATTTGCTCTTTCTGGCTCCCTTGTTTAAACTCAAAAATGAGCAAATTCGCCGCAATCGCACGAGAACGCGTGTCCCTTAACAAAAAACTCAGTCGGTCCACGAGAGTCCGTACTAAATTATTCGATAACCTAAGTCAGCTATGGAGAAGAAGAAAAATATAAAGAAAATAAAGTATCGCCTGAGAACTTTGCTTAAATAATGGATGAGCATATCGAGCGACTGCTGCTGCAATTCATTCCCGAATGGTGAAAATGCCCGACCGGCATGATTATCTTCGTCTTCGAGCCACGAGACATCGGTTGGTGATGACGCATCGGTTCTGAAGCGTGCTGCCACAACCAGCAACTGCGACAGAAATATCGCGAACAAATCTACGAACAGAAAATTCAGTTTATTGTCTTTCGCATCTCGCATTTTTAAATAAAAAATGATCTTTTCTGTGGGAAAGTGATCGGTCTTACCGGCTCTCGACAGAAATATGGTCCGTGTTGAATTGCACAGGTCGAGCACACAGAGTCTTCAATGTAGGGGTCGATTTGAACCTTTAAAAAAAATTATAAATTAGATTTTACGTAATTTAAGTAATATTTGATGTGTACCATTGAGACATTTGTAATTACCTTTTTGGTAAAAAGATTCGTTTTAATCTCAACGAACGCAGCAGCGCAAGCTTTCTTGTACGAGCGTTTGCTTCCGAAGGTTACTCGAGCCGATCCGATCGGATATTTCCACTTGTCCGTATCGATTCCTGAAATTAATAAATTTCTCAAGCTTACATATATTTTATTTTTTAAGAATGCCTTGAAATCAAGTTGAACACTTTTATACAATTATTGAAAATAAAGGCATGAAATTATATTCTCGCGTTAACTCGGCAATAAAAAATGAGAAAGAGCATGTTTTTTTTTGTTTCAATTAAAATGACAGACATCCTTAATTTATAATAATATTTAAAACATAAATAACGAACCGGCGTATATGACTTCCTGGAATAGCTCATCCATGATTTTGGCAAGACCCTCGGCTGTGAGCATGCCGTGAAGGGCACCAACGAACACAGTTTTTTCCGGATCTAACTTTTGGGAGGACGTCTTTGAAAAATTACTGTCACTTATGTGCCATGGGATGACTTGGACCTTTGAATAAAGTAAAGAATAAAAGTAATTTATAAAATATACCGAGACTGTTGATAAAAATGTAACTCACGTCCTTGGGTTTTGATCGCTTCGGCGTAATCTTGTAGTACCAGCTCGTTTCATCGCCGAGACGATGAGTGCAGGCAGCCAGCAAGGCTTTCACCTGCAAAGTAAAAGAATACAAATTTTCAATTGACGAGATAAGTTGTCAAATGTAGAATTAAAAAAAATATAAACCTGTTTTTCCGATTCAAAAATAATGTAAGCGTATCCCTTGGGCTGGCTCTCGGATTGCTCCTTTCCGGGCCATTCGACGCGTATTGGACCGAATGGTTTGAACGTCGAGACGAGCAGTGACTCGGTCACGTCGTACGGTACACCACCCAAAAAGACTTTGGACGAATAACCGGAGGATTTCGGTAAGCGTTTAGGCAGTTCTCCTGACCATTTGTAAGTCGCCTCGCAGAGAGCTAATCAAATTTTTTAAATTATCACTTTGTTTCCCATCCATACATTTTTCACGAAAAAAAATAATCTCCTTTTCGTACCTGCGGCATTGCGATGGCACTTGGCAGCTCGATCGAGCGAAATATGAGGCTCCAAATTATTTGACGTCTTGTTTACGGACATTAAATAATTTCCGGAAGGGCAGCAATAGTGATGACGCATGTTGGAGATGTGTTGCTGTTGCTGGTGGTACTTCTTGGCCGCCATACGCTGATAAGCAGCCGCAGCGGCAGCAGCTCTCTTCTCACCGTGATAAATATCCAAATCGTGGGACATCAAACCGTGCAACGACGGATAGCACGAGTGGCCCGGTGGATTGAGGGAGAGACAATTCTGACATTGAAAGACGAATATTATTTTCATTAAATCTTAAATACTTTATTTAAAAATAAATCCTCACTCTGCAAATTTTTTAAATCATGCTCACTACGAGCCACTGTAAAGCGCTATAGTAAATAGACAAAAAAAATATGTTAGTTTTACGTACTCGTACCATAATATCCGACAAGGAGCTGTCGACGCTGCTGTAGCCACTTGTCTCGGAATCGGACGGCGAAGTCGAGCGTGAACCGCCAAAACCCATGGCAGTGTGCGGATATTCAATAATAGAGCTGTTACAATCGCTGGAAACAAATGAAACAGCTATTTAGAGTCGCGAGTAAAAATAAAATTGACGAATAAAAAAAAATCAATTTTGTGTAAATAAACCTGTAAGGCGGTGAGCCTCTGATCGGTCTTCCGCAGTAGGAAGAGTGCGTGTCGCTGGACGACGAGGAAGGGCTGCATCCGACGCTGTAATGAGATCGACTGGGAGGTGATGGGGTGAGGCAGGAGACACTGCTCTCGCCGCTGTTGGAATAACTGTACGGATTGGAGTAAAGGCTACCCGGAGTGCTGGGACTCGCCGGTGTCGTCACTGAATTCGATGTACCCGGTATATCGGAGCTCAGAGAATTTGAGTAGTGTCCGTAATTGTCCTCATATTGCTGCAAATGAAAAAATAAAATTTCAATTAATTTTTTTTTAATTAACATTTAAATCAACGTTTTTTAAAGATATTTCTATCTAGACTGTTCACGAGATTCTGTACCGTGTAAAATAAACGTAAAATCATCGAATAAAACTTTTTTTTGTGAATTAAAAAAAGAAACGTTTCAAGTCTGCTGCTTAATCATTGAAAGCTCTACTGTCAATTTTTCAAATTTTACACGCACTTGAACACCTTGTTAAAATGAGAAATCCCTCAAATTTTCAAGAAATTCTATAAAAAATCATTTTTATAATAGAATAACAATAAGATTACCTTGAGTAGCTAATTTCTAAAAGAAGGTATTATCTATGAAGGAAAAAGGGGATAAAGTATTGGCTGAAGAGCTTTTGGACTGTATCCAGAATAATATTCGGTAAACGTTACTCTTGTACGCAAAGTGAGAGAAATCGAGCTTATAAGGAAATCGTGTACGTATATCTCATTGGTTTTTTTTTTGTTAATAGACAGTCATGAGAAGAGATTGAACAGGACGAAGGGTGTCTCTGGTGACAGATCTCTTTGGCTCGAGTCTCCAAAATCTTGGCCATTCTAACATTGAGGTCGCTTTAAAATTTTTTCCCAGACGTATTTATTTACTCCAGACTCATTGTTCGCTCAATTCCTATAACGTGGGATATGTTTCATCTGTCAGTGCGTATTCTCCTCAATTGCCTAAATATCATCTCGCGAATCTTACTTTTCAACGTTTTCTCGCGAGGCAAACAAGCAGCCGCCGGTAATGCTCGTTCGTCGCGACTTTAACGTCGGGAAATTGGGCAGTAAACGTCCAGAAAAAGAAACAAATTCATCCTCCAGGAAATATTGCCTATTTTAGGAGTAAACTCAAGTAGCATCTTGTCGCTGACGATTGCTCATAATTCACGAATTATTATCCTGGACTTGCCAATTTTTTTTCCCGACACTTCGCGTGAATACATTTTTCGCAATACTTTTTATTGAGCCTTGAATTATCGGTTACTTTCATCGTAATGGACAAATTTAAAAAAACATAAATAAATAAGAGATAATAAATTATGTGTGTGTGTGGGTGTATAAAAATGTTTGTTGGAAAAGGGCCAAGACGAGAGACGCGTTTGTGTCGTCCACAAGCGACAGATTTGGAAGAAGAGATAAGGCTAGCTAAATCCAACATTTTCGATGTCACTTTTCTCTCTTTTTCTCTCGCGGTTCCGATACATCGTATCGACAGTAATTTCGAGATCCCACTTGCCGATCTGTGAGAATTCAAGCGAGAGTGGCCCTTATTGAAACGTCACATGCACGTTCGTGGCCCACAACGAGAATTCCATTTTTTTTTAAATCGCTGTTTTTGAAACTCTTTTATCAGCGGGAGAAATTATTCTTTTATTTCAATTGAATAAAATTCTTATAAAAACGAGATAAATTCTTGCCCCGGATAAGACAATGGAGAAAAAAAGCAGCGAATGTTCCAAGACAGCTGGCAATAAATAATCTTCGGTCAAAAATTTTGGTGCCAAGTAAATTTATGAGAAGATATAATTTTTTGCCGAGAGGCTTCCCTTTCGGGATAATGCGATAGCGGCGGAATCAATGACGAGGCGAGTTGCGAGAAGAAAAAAAAAGTTGGATATTGTCTGTTGGGCTTTAGGGTGGTTGGATTCGATCCAGAGTGAAGGATGCTCTTTCCGCTTCACAAAAGATTTGCCCACGTTCGGCCTGAATCTCTTTACTCAATTATTTAAAAAATCTAACAAAATTTATTAATTTGTCAGATTTCTTTTACCTTGTGGGATTTTGCTAAAGATTAATCGTACAAATTGCTGAAATAAATGGCTGTTTGAATAAATTTTATTTGACTGACCGAATAATTGAGATGAGAGGAGCTCGCTGCATGTCCGCGATACTGCTGCCGATAATTGGACGAGGCGGATACCGATTGATTGGCCATCAGAGATCCGCGAGGCAGACTCAGATCGAAGAGATCCCAGAAAGGGTTCTCCACTATAAACAGAAAATACCGTATTTATTTAAAATAAAGATAAAAATATAATCTGTTATCGTGAGAAATCGAGCCGACGAACTGTCTCTTTTTTGTTTTTCCTTGACAAAGGAGTTGCTATTTTTAGTCTATCAATTATGTGAAAAAAAGCGAGATTTTTCGAGTAGTCAGAGAGTCTGACTCGAGAAAAAAAAATGGATGATTTGGTTACCTTCGGGTGTAGTCGCGGGTGATTTTGGAAGGGCGGCCGATTCGTGAGAGCGATTTTGATGGAAAGAGGAAGATGAGGATGAATTTGAGAGCGAATGCTTGTTAAAGCTGGGCGGAAGATCGAACAGGAGATTATTTATTGATTGCAAGTGATCGGACGAGTGTTGTTGCTCTCTTTTTCGCATCGTTTCCCGATGTTGCAATAATTGCTGCTGTTGCTCGCGATCGCGTCGCTGCTGTTGCTGCTGCCGGTGCAGGTGCTCCCGCGACGTCTGGAAGTGCAGCAGAGAATCGCGTTCCTGCGTTTGCAACGTTGGCAGTTTCAGGGAATCCCGATCCAAGTGCGAACCGAGGCTCGTCTCCGCGTGATCCAGTTGCTGCTGAAGTTGCAGCGGATCTCTCTGCTGTTCCGCATGCTCGAGGTTCTCTCCCGATCCCATCGACGATTTTTCGCCATCGTACGACATCGCCAACTAGAAAATAAATATTTTCTCGATATTTTACTCGATCGCTCCTCTCGTTTATTTATTTTTCGATATATTTTCATTCAATGAGGAAAGCAAAGAGGAAGCATTTTCGACGATACTACGTCGCTATTTTTCCAAACGATCTCGACGGCGCTCGAAATTTTCCATTTCGCGCGTGTACACAACTTTTTTTTTTCCCCTCGGCTCGAAAGGACGAAATTCGTCAACGATCATGTTATATTCTTCCTCGTGTCGTTAAAGTTTACGTTCGAGGGCTCTATTGTCCGGCTCGACGCTGATGGAAAATTTTGTACAAAAGAAAGGATTCGTCGCTCGATTTCCGAGAATCTCGTCAGGAAGAAGAAGCCGTCTCGAGTGTGAAAGAAAGAGAAGATATTCGACTGGATCCGGAATATTCGAGAAAATCGTTACAAAGTTCTAGGAATCAGCCTCGTTCCTTATTTTTTTTTTGTTTCAAGAAATATACGAGTTGTGAGAAATCCGACGATCAATAACACGCAGATTTCATCAATTTACCTACCGCCTGAATAAATTTATGTAATTTCGAATCGCGCTCGGGGCAATCTGCAAACTCATGTTACACGGATTATCTATGAATTTTTTTTATCTCTAGCAGAAACAGCGTCGAGCGACGAAAAAACATTTTCCAAAGTATATACGCTCGTGAAATAAATTTTCGAGAGTGAACGAGTCGTGCGTGTGAGAAAGACAAAAGAAGGCCACGTGAACTGGAATGTACGTTGTCTTCGAGGGCGAAAAGCTTTCCTGGTAAAAAGTTAACAAAGGTTTTTGCCCGAGCACGTGTCTCGCGCCGCGTGAAAAGAGGGCAGTCTCGGAGCTCGAATCTTTGTTTATTTCTCAACACGCTTCTGAAGGGCACAAATCTCGACAATACGCACCTTACTTTCGTAACGATGCCCGTGTTTCAGAGCCTTTGCACAAAATATTAAAACATCCAGATAATAAGTCGTACATTAAATACGACGTAATAAAATGTGGAGCAAGAAATAAACGGAGAATAAAAAAAATTTACTTCTAAAAACGATGCAAAGGGAAACGAAATATGATAAGAATTCGTTAAAAATTATAGATAATATTCTTTGTCGTTTCATAAATCGAAATTGATCTTTAAAAATATTCGTCTACATCCAAAGCTCGTTATTTTAACGAAAAACGTAATTTTATCGTTCATTCGTTTTCTACGTCTTTCAAGATTTTGAAAAAAATCTCCAAAAATAACAAAAAAATCAAAAATATCCACGTTTTCCACGCCTTTCAAGAATTTGGAAAAAATTCTGACGACTGTAGATTTAATAAGGAATAAAATTATGCTTACCTGTTGATAAAGCGATGGCATTGCGGGATTTGAAGCCTTTCCTGTCGCTCTCGACGCTTCTCCCCGAAACCCGATAGTGTTGAGCGAAGAAACAAAATTTATTCTCAATAATTCATTTGAAAAGAAGTAAACTCAAAGACTCAAGCTTTAGCTCAATTATTTCAACGTTCGCGGATTGTCTCCTCGTTCGCGGTGGGAGTACGATAAACCGTGATTAATTTTAAACTTTTTCGAATGATCCAAAATTCGACAATGGTCACCCACATCGACCGCGCTCGCGAACTGTACTGAATTGTATAATCTATTTGCCGGCACGCGCTTGAACTGCCTGGCGCTCGCGCTAGCCTCCTCGCGGAGAATTCGCGAGTGTTTTTGCCCCCTGGTGGACCGAAGCGCGGTTTAAATCAAATTCAATCGAGCATCGCGTTTTCCTTCCGCCTTACGACTAATCGAGGTAATAAATCTCTTTTTTTTTCTTGTTTGTTTAATTTATTGACCAATCTCCGATTGAAACAGAAATTTGAGACTGTTCGTATATGTAATTAGGAATGATAAAGATCGTCGAGATTTCCTTTGTGTGCGCTTCTTTAATTTTCGTTCAGTACTCTATGTGGGCGGTCGAGGAATCCATCATCGGATATTCGGGACTCATGTCGCGCGTAGAATAATTTACGACGCCGTCCCGCGAACGCTCTGCTTTTTCGGTCGTTCTCTCCTCGGTTTTGTTCGATTCCTCGTCCCAGCTCGAGAAAAGATTCACTCGAAGCTTGTTGATGTCGTGATCCTGGGCACCGGCCGGTCCCGCGCTTGAATTCTGTGTTGGTTCGCTCGGAGCCTCCGGAGGGACGCGGTCTTCCGAAAATTTGTACTTTGGCATCGTCGCCGGGGCGTCTGAAAGGTTGTTTTCTTGTTAGAACTTGAAAAATACGTGTTTCTTTAAAAATTACATCGAAATGTCCATACACGCTCGAAATATCAATATTAACATCAATAACATGACGAATTAAAGAAAAAAAAAGAATTGCCGCACGAAATTCGAGATATTTCGAATAGAAAATCAAGACGAAAAATACACAAGATTCAAACATTTTGGAAAAAAATGAAAAATTGTATCTTTTTAGAGATTTTAACGAAAGCGTTCTATGTACCAGGAAAAGGTGGAACTTCTTCGATGAGTTGCTCCATTACGTAACCCAGCATGGTCGTTGTGAAAGTGTCGTCTCTCCTCAGCCCGAGAGCTCTGTGAAAAGCGTCGACAGCTTCCTGAGTATTGCCGACCAGAGCGTGTATGAAACCTATCGCCGAGTATGTCGAAGGATTTAGAGAATTCAGCACCAGAGCCTGAAAACAAAAAAAAGAAATGAAACTCATTGTCAACGTTACACGGAATATTATTTTTTTTTGTAGAAAAAAAATATATTTTTTGCCTGCTGATGGTACTCCAAAGCCTCGTCGTATTTTTTCATCTTTCTACAGGTGTGACCAAGATTGTTGAGAAGCGCTTCCCACTTGCTTGGCAGTATAACATTTTTCATGCCACCCTGGATTCGCTTCATCGCTTCTTTGAACTGGCGCTCCGCGGTTTTGTAGCTGAGCAATATAAAAAATGCTATTTTATAGTGAAATTTGAAAAAAAAAAAGATTTTGTATGTATTTTTGAATCCATACGCACTCCATATTGTAAAAAGATATGACTCCCGTTTCGTGGATAACGAAAGGATCGTTCGGTGCGATGCTCTGTGCTTGTTGGAAAAATTTATCAGCCAGTTTGAGATTATTGGTGAGACCGCATTCAAGGCCTATGTAAAGAAGAGGCAAGTGGCAGCCTTTCATGAGCTGAGAGGCTTTAAAATACGCTGCCATCGCCTGGTCATGCTCGTTTTCGGCGGCGAAGGAATGCCCGTAAGCGAGCCAGGCCGGGCCGAATAGTCTGTCCAATGCGGTGGCTTTCGCTAGATATCTTCTCGCATGTTCGCTCTTTCCTGATTAAAAATGGAAAATATACTCGAAAATACATAATGTCGATGATTTTATCAATTTTCAACAATTTATTCAATTTTTCTTTTTACCTATTCCAAAATAGTAACATCCAACCGCGAACCAAGCGAGAGCCATATCGGGATACAAGTCTACTAATTTGTGTGCCAGGTAAAAAAGCGCTAAAAATGACAAGTTATCATTAATTTCAATTTTTTCAGAACTAGAAAAGCTTGACAAGTTAATTTCGAGGTATCTTACCATTTGTTTTCTTCAATTCGACTAGACAAGCTATATGTACAGGTAAACACGAGCTGTGGTATGGATCCTTTTTTAATATTCTATAATATGAAAAATAAATTCAGCCCTGAAGTGCGTCTAAAAATATTAATTCTCGAATAATTTGTCGAATTCAAAACACGAACCTTTCTGTCAGGGAAAAACATTGATGATAATCACAGTTATAATACAATCTTTCTGCTTTTGCAACTTGCATATCCAAATTGTCTTGAAGTCTGTCTGTTACCAAAATCCCTGAGACACTGCACGTTATGAAAGGCTGATCGTCTGAAGGGACTTGATATTTTTTTAATTTACTTTCATACAAGAGTCGTAATAACTCCTGATCCGCATCTGTGCATTGTTCATTGAATGGCAATGAATCAAGTAGCTCTCTTTCTATAAAAAAAAATAATTATTTAATTATGTGTGAATATAAAGTGTATGGGAAAATGATTGAAACAGTATTTTATGCCTTCACTCGCTGATAGCATTTGATTTTGTACAAGAGCTTCAAAGGCCTGGTAATTATAAACGTCACAATGGAGAGCTTGCTTGTAACATTCTGTTGCAACGCTCCTATTGTCAACAGCTTCGTAAACTCGTCCTTTAACATACAAAATAGCACTCTGGATCTGCAAAAAAGATCAAAGTATGAAAATGGCAGTTCCTATGAATTTCTAGATTTATTTCCCAAGTTGAGATTTCTTCTACAAACATTCTTTGGTGCATCCTGCATTGGGAGAGCACGATCGATACAACTGCTATTGAATTGTGAGAGATTTGTAAACATTTCGGCTTCCTTGATAACTTGAAGGGCCTCATTGTGATCTTTTGCCTCTAGTAAACTTCTCACAGCTAAATAATGACAGGACAGGTCAGTCTGCGAAAAAGAATTGTGTAATTTTTCAGGGGAAAGCAAATAATAGGAGAATGGACGAAAAAATAAACCTTCTCGAGTCCTCGGCTTCTTATCAAATGTGCTGCTCTGTGATACTGTTTCATGAGATACATACATTGCGCTAGGGCACAAATATCCTCAGGTTCCTCATTGCTCAACGAGACGACTTTATCCGCCCAAAATAACGCGGCGCTGTACAAATGCTGGGTAGAAAATAAATAAAATTCGATACATTGTATTTGAACGTCGACTCGTTTATTTTGCCGGAACTTACCAGATCGATGTACGATTTGACCAACTTTCTGCAATTGTCCAAATTCAGATTTTTGTTATCGATCAAATTTTGCATACCGCTCGTATCAATGTCGCTCTCCCGTCGATCCATTTTTAAATTTAGATCTCGGCGAGATCGAAATTTGGAAAAGCAGGAGCTCGGGTATGTTGCAAGAGAGGTTATGTTAACTCTTCGTGACAGTGGGGTTCGCCATGTTGAAAAATGCGGCGGGTAAAGTGACCGTATTATTTACATAGAAATTTTAATCAGGAACATTTGATTGACAACGTTTATTTGGCCGTACACAAATTACAGTGTATTGAAGATCATCCATATTCCCCTTTAAAACTACATTCAATATTCGGAAGACTCGCACGTAACGTATCTCAAGTTCGATTCGAAAATAGAGCGCTCTTGAAACATTTTTATAAAGCGAAGACACAATGCTGAACTTTCTTTGTGAATAACAATTTTTTTTTCCGAGTATATAGAATATGTTTTATAAAAACTATACTTGATAGGTATCATATTAAGAGTAAAGATTCTCTGGAAAAAATTTACACAAATATATATCCATAAACTTTTTGATCTTACACGAATATATGTTTAAACGACGTTAAAAATATGAAGAGGCACATGTAGCTTGTTTTTTTTTCAACAGGAACTTCCGACGAGCTAGCCGTGTCATATAAAGTATTTTTTTTCGTTGGCTGTGGTCACGGTCTACGTAAATGCGAAGTGTACCTGCGTAAAGCGCACGAGTAAATTTGAAAATGACTTAAATTTGCGTAAACCTTGCTTATGAGACGAGAGCCAGAATGCATTTTTTGTAGTGTCCCGTACAATCGTCCTGAAAAATAAACATTTTTTTTATTGCCACGTCGTGTTTTCAATCAAAGTCTCATATCGTTACACTCACCGAAATAAAGTTCTCCAAGCTCTGGCCATACAAGCTCATAAAAGCTTGTTTTATTTCTCCAAGGTCGATTTCCGCCCTCGTCACGACCAATCTTATCAATCGGCGATCATCCGTGCCCATACCTTTCATACTCTTGTACAGTTGTTCGGCGAAGAAACCTGGACGATTCTTCACGCATTTTACTGTAAACAAATATAAATATGAAAAGCTCCAATGATGCAGAATTTTACTTAAAGTTGCGAAATATTGTAGTCATTTTACCGATAGCCAAAAGTCCTTTCTTTATGTCACCAGAAAATTCATTTTCAATCGCATTTTCGATCCCATGTCCCGTTATGTTTTCATAGTCCTGGAATATTTGTCGCAACTGTGGCACGTTGCGTTGAACAAGAATCGCGTTAAACGTTGACTCATCCGTTCCGAATTGTAATTCGCCTAAAATGAATTAATGAAAAAAATAATGATAATTGACTGCGTTTATCAAATTAATTCATCCATAATTGAAGTATTTCTCGAGAAAATAATCGAAGACGAACCGGCTTGTAAAAGTTTTTTGGCATCATCCATCGCAGCGGCGGGATCAACGTCGAACGATTCGTCACGATTGGCACAGCAGAGCGAAACCATCAACCGCTTGAAATTGCCGGATGTGTCACTTATCAAATCGTCCTCCAACGATTTTCCGTACACTGAAATTATAATTTTTTTTTTATGTACACGTTATTCGAGAAAACATTTATTATGAAAATTTCTCATACTCACTGCTCTCGTAAGCTTGCTTTATCACGCGTATTTCGTGATTCGACATGGTGCATAGCACTTCGATAAGGACGCACTCGTCCGTCCCGATACCGGACATCGCCTCGTGCAATTCTTTCGCGTAATATTGAGGCAGTGGCGTCATCATAGCAACGAGCAGGTCTTCGAAATTTCCACTCGTCTCCGATTTCAAGTCTTTTATAAGGTCCTGAAAAGAATCATGTGCAATTTATAGAAAGACTAGCAAGCTTCGTGCCCTCCCGGTAATACAAAAACTGATTCGAAATCCAGTTTTTTGGTTTATTCAATATGAATTCTTCAATTTCGCCTCGAATAAGTAGCATTTTCGTTATCTACAGGAAATTTCCGATCGAATAGGCTCTTAAAATCGAAAAAAAAATTTTTTTTTAAATTTGGTGAGTCACACTGGATCTCGTGAACCCATGAAAATTTCAATTAGCAATATCTTTCCGTTTTCTTGACGAAATGAACTTTATAAAGTGTGATTTTTAAAGATTTTTGCAAAACGAAGCGAATGAAAAATGGAAACATTCACATTTATACATTAATAAGATAAGATTATAGCAAAGGAAAATTATACATATTTCGAATATTTGATTTTTTAGAATTCTTATTTTTCAGATTAGAATTAGAATTAAGTATAAAAAATGACTTACTTTTCCGTAAAGAGTTTTAAATTGAATAGCGATTTCCTGGCGCTGTAAATTCGTGCGATTTGCGAGAACGTTGATGATAGCTTTCTCATCCGTTCCGAATCCTTTCATCGCCTTGCGCAATATTTCCGCATCAACGCGGGGATCAAAGTTAGGGCTCGGCACGACCGTGGGTGACAGCTAAAAACATTTAATTTCTGTATCATACAATAAACTTTTTTTGTAAAAGATATATTGTTTTTTTTTTTGAAATTATAGAACCAACAAAATTTTTTTAGAGAGCAAGTAATAGAAAAGAGAAGCATTCAAAAATGTCCCACAATAATTAGACTTAGCCTGCCTTGTCTCACCTTCTGATGAAATTGCGTTCTCCGGGGGGCTGGGGAGGACTTGGATCCAATGTTCGGGTAAAGACTCCCCCCTGTCCCCTGCCCCCCAGGATACATGCTACGAGGAGTAGAAGCATGGTTAGCTGATGAAAAATTAGAGTCAGCGCTGGGACAAGTTGGACCTTGAAGCCCACCGGGATGCTGATTGTAAGGATTGTGGCTGGATGGATAAGGGCCTGCAGGAGAATGCATGCTGGGATACGGGGCTTGAGGAGAACAGGTGGACATTCCGTGAGGATTTTGGGCGTAAGTCTGATTGGGTGCTTGAGACGAATAGGCGGACGTTGCGTGAGGATTTTGGGGATAAGACTGATTGGGATAGGGAGAAGCTTGAGGAAAACTTTGCTGAGGATAAGGAATCGACTGAGGAGGATAAGGAGCCGAATTATGAGCTGGAGGATAAAAATTTGAATTTTGAGTCGATGGATAAGGACAATTTTCAGCAGGGTAAGATACTTGGGGTCCGGGTGGATAAGGACCAGATGAAATACCTCCATAAGGTTGAGGCATTCCGAAGGAGGTCGGTGGAACATTGAAACCTAGATTGGTGCTACCGGGATAAGGTGTACCACCGGGGGCAGAGGGTGTACCGGGAGGAGCCCCGAAAGATGTCGGCGGCTTATTATTTCCTCGGAACGGCGTGACTGGTGGTGGTCCCTTTTGCGTATGGCAAATATAAAGTAAAAAAAAAAGAATAAGACTACTTTCGTGCAATATAACACATCACAGGGAAAATATGGAGTTCATTTATTAGTCATTTCGATAAAAAAAGAGTAATTAGTATTTCAAAGGTACGAAATTTGATGACTAAACGAGTCGACGTATCAACTATGAAAAAAAAAAAGAGCACTCAAAGGATGCGTGATATTTCTCGATTGTTTACCTGATATCCGTAACTCATTTTGACCGAGATTCGTTCTTCTTTCCTCGACTGACTGATCTGAAATTGATCAGAAGAATAATCCTGCTTAATAATTTTTCGGGCTCGATGAATCAGAAAAATTGGTATGTATATCGAATTTCAATCGGCGCGAGTCAACACTTTCGACACACCCAGTCGAATCGAATTAGGAAAAAACGTCAATATACATACATATATCGTAACGCGCAACAAGAATGTATATGTAGCGAGCAAAGCAACGATTCCCGCAACTTGTTCGTCACGTTACTCACAAAAAGTGGCCTCGAAACAAAATGCGCGCTTGTACACAATGCCAATGTCGTAAATATTTAATTAAGAATGAGGAAATTTCCAGAAGTACTTACGGTTATTTGAAATTTCAAACAATTTTCGCGTGACGTATGAGACGTGTGCCACGACGCACTACCACGAGACTCGGAACTCAAATCCGATCCAGATTTTCAGACGTTTTTCCCCGGTTCCTTCCCGGAAAAATGTGTATATATGTATACAAACCTTATATATTATTATACTTATTATATATTTTCGGAATCGTTTTATAATGACATCTATGAAACAGTACAGAATTTTTATCATTCATCGGCTTATTATCGTCTGTAAGTATATTGGTCTATCAATTAACGAAAGAAACAACAATATATTTACTGTAAAAACAAAATTGTTTCTGTCACTTGGTAATCTGTCAAAGATCATTAGTAGCATTATTAAAATATCTGGTAATTATTCAATTTTTCTTTATAATTTACGTGCATTATTTGGAAAAAGTTTTTTCATTTTCAGTATTACACTTTTTATGTGTTATTTATTTAATGCATCAATAATTTAACGTCAACATCTGTACAAAATTCTCGTAAAACGTGTTTAGGAATGTAAGAAATCAGCCAAAAACTTATTTTGACGTAAAACTTTTAGAGCACGATTATATAGTGAATGAGAACCACTGATCGTTCGACACATGGCCGAGTTGTTTTGGATTTCTCCATTATCGTGTATCTCGGTTTAAATGCATTGAATTTTCTGCTAATTTTATACTTTTATTACGATTTATTGGATTATTTCCTCACATTTGTCATCTTGATACTATCAAAATGGTGAGTACTCCCAAAAATTTGTTAACCTCATTGTATTTTAGTCTGTAACAAAATTTGAGGTTAGAATCGCTTCATCGTAATTAATTCATCATAATTTGACTTTTTTTGTAGCCAAAGGGAAAAAGTAAAAAATTTATCGACAAGAAGCACGCGGTGACATTCCACTTGGTCCATCGTTCACAGCAAGATCCTCTTGCGGCTGATGAAACAGCGCCGCAGAGGGTACTCGTAGCTGCGGGTGAAACTCAACATGCCAAAGGAGAAAAGAAATTGGTTGATATAAAGAAGCGTAAAGAGGAGCAGCAGAAGTATGGAATATTTTTCGACGACGATTACGATTATCTGCAGCATCTCAAAGATGTCAAAACTCTGCCCGGCGAGTGGGAACAGGTTGTCACTGTCGAGCCAACAAAAAAGGATAAGGCAAAGATTATCCTACCATCATCCGTATTTGCTTCAAATGTGGAAGAAGAGGTTGGCTTGCTCAACAAAGCAGCCCCGGTATATGGTCCAAGATTGGATTACGATCCTGACATAGTTGCTGCAATGGACGATGATTTTGATTACAACGATCCTGATAATATGTTGGAAGATAATTTCATGGAATTGGCTAATGCTGGCGACAGTGATGTTTCGTTTAGAGAAGAAGACGAATATGGTATGAGACCAGGAAAAATTTTTTTACATGGACATTTTTTTCCTAAAAATTTCTTACATGAGTGTTTAACAAGTATGATTTCTTTCACAGAGGTATCTGACGTTTCCTCGGGTCACCTAGCTGATTCTGATGAGGAGAGAGACGATGTGGCAAGTCTGGATGGTCCACAATACACTTTCAGAGATGAGGAAACAAAATCACGCTTTACCGAATATTCCATGAGCAGCAGTGTAATAAGAAGGAATGGACAGCTTACCCTCCTTGATGACAAATTTGAAAGGGTGAGTTCATACTTCGAGATACTGCAATAATGCTCAAATTGTTGAAAATTTCGTGTTTTATCCACAACATTGAAATATTGCAGATGTATGCTGGATACGATGAAAACGAAATCGGAGCTTTGGACTGTGAAGAAATTGAGGGATACGTTTCCCCTGACTCGCAGATTCTGTTGCAATACGCGGAGGAATTTACGAGCCAAGAAAACGAAGCGGTAAAAAATATTTGCAAATATTCTTAAGACCGATTCTTCGATTTGACTGTTCTAATATTTGGGAAAAAATTGCAGACTGAAAACGTTGCGAAACTTATGAAGGAGAGATTAAAATTGATCGAAGACCAAGACTCGAGTTCTGATGACGACGAAAAACTGCAAAAACTCGCTGTTGAGCCACGCGAAAAAGAAAAATGGGATTGTGAAAGTATACTGAGCACATACAGCAATATTTACAATCATCCAAAATTAATATCAGAATCTAAGGTAAATATATAAATATTTAAATCGTAATTTATTTATGGTAGAACAAATGTGAATAAATATTTGTAATAGGGTTTCAACAAGATAAAAATAGACTCACGTACCGGAATACCGAAAGGCGTGTTGAACAACGGTCCGGAAAAATTGACTGCTAAAAGTTTAGCACAATTCGATCGACAAAATGAGTTCGAAAGGGCGGGTGGTCCTCAATCGATAGCGGAAACGATGAAATCGACACTGAGCGTTTTGAGTGTGAGACCCAAAGACGAAACCCCGGATGAGCGAAAGGAGAGAAAAAAAGCCCTGAAGGAGTACAGAAGGGAAAGGCGACTGGAACGTAAAGCCAACATCGAAGCCTTCAAGGAAGAGAAGAAGAGACAAGAAAAAGTACTTTTAAACAACAAACAGAATATCCAGGGCAATCGAATTTTGTAAATGTAGAAAATTTAATAATTAGATCTTAATCGAATTGTACCTTCTTTTCCTTCTCCTTCATACATTTAAAATATATTTCTATATACTACGATATTGTATTTTTAATATAAAGCGCTTAAAGTCTAATTTATTGACAAAAAACATTATTTCAAATTCTACAATTTCCGTAACTTTCGCAAAAGTTTTTTCGCACGAAAATTACGTAATTTTCGAATCTACCGCTGAAATTTACGGATTCGGGAGGCAACTGATGCGTAGCACGTGAGCCAGGCGGTGCTGCCACCTCGTATGAGCCCAGCGACGACGCAAACTGCTCTCCGCAGTCATATGATCGATTCGTGATTGTTACTTCGGATCGCCGTTCCCTCCGTTGATCGCAAAGATGGCTAGCCAGACGCAGGGTATTCAGCAGCTCTTGGCAGCGGAAAAACGAGCTGCTGAAAAAGTTCTTGAAGCGAGAAAACGTGAGTTAACATATTTTCGAAATATCGTCAATTTATTTACAATCGTCCAACGAATTGGTTCCCATTGCGCTCGTTTGACCCGTTTTTTCGCATGGGTGTAACCTTATCGTTAACATAGTAGCTCGTGACTTTTCTTGATGAATGTGAAACGACAAAAGTTGAATTTTCATTCCTCACTCTTCTCTTGTATGCTTTATAAAACTAATCATTTTTCTTTATCGAATCAAACGTTGAATCGTTGAGTGTTTACTTTGTGAATACTTGAAGCATTATTCGATTTTTTTAAAAATACAGCCAATGTTTGCCCATTATTTACAATAACAATTTCTAGGCAAGGCCAAAAGATTGAAGAAGGCGAAGGAGGAGGCTCAGGACGAAATTGAGAAATATAGGCAGGAGCGTGACAAGCAATTTCGTGAATTTGAAGCCAAGGTACATTTTTTTATATTCTCAATGTCACTAAAATTTATGAATGTTTTGACTCACTTTTTCCCACAGCATTACTTTCTAATTTCCTTTCAAGAAACTTTTTCTATAAAGAAAATTTTTCTATGACTTTTCAATTTTGAAGTTTTTGCTAATAAACTTGATTATTTAGCATATGGGCTCCAAGGAAGATGTTGCGGCTCGCATCGATGCAGAGACCAGAGTCAAGATTGAAGAGATGAATCAGGCCATAGTCCTGCACAAGGATTCGGTAAGCTAAAAAAGAACCAAATAACACTTTTTACATCATATTCAGCTTATGAACTCACTATGACACTGATTGTTTGTGCAGGTAATGCACAAAATTTTGGAGCTTGTGTACAACATAAAGCCGGAGTTGCACCGAAACTACCGCATCGAAGCCTAAGCAAGAAAGAGATACCTCTCGCAAATAAATATAATTATAATTGCAATATCATACACATAAAACGTACGTGTAAATTAAATACTATTCCCTCTATATAGCCATCTAACTTGAAAAGTATATATATATATGTTGTCGTTAAAAAAGTGATGAAAAAAAAAATGAACAAAAAAAAAAAGATACTAACTGCATTTGGAGAAAGAATAAGAGCCAGTGCAAGTTTTAGAATTGTTTGTAGACAGTGAGACTCAAACTTCTGCTAAATCTTTCTTAGCAACAATTCTTATGCGACAATAAAGTATTCGTGTAAAAAATATCGCGGGGTTTAAGCTCGCGCTGGAAAGTTTGAGAATTGCTGAGATTGCTATGTGAATTTTGTTGGAGAAAAGTGAAAAAAAAAGAACAACAAAGAAACATATACATATATACATAAACATATATATAAACACTTATAAATATATAAATATGATGTAAAAAAAAAATGAAGGATCGCGGTCGTTCCGACGTGTCAAGGCCTAGACGGGTCGGGAACGATTCGCAAGACGTTACAGTTAAATTCTTTATATATAAATATATAGAAACACGCGTCTAGGGTGGTGGCTATATATTCATATATGCTTAAACACGTTGAAAAATGTTAGATGTCATTCCATGTGTCTGTTATCACGAGGACTTATCCGACGAATTGTAAAAAAACGTTTCTTTCATTGTGTTCGGCTCGGACAGCCTCGCGGAGTTTCCGGAAACAAGCTCCCAATCTCTTGGGAATTCCGCGACGATGTCGAACGGACTTGCCATCCGTATCTTCGTATTGTTTTTCGATAATTTATCGATTAAATCGTGAATTCGAGAATAATCATTCGTAGCTCTACCTCACCCGTGCACACCTTGTCTCTGTAAGCTGGTTGGCTGTCTGTACAGTATTAGTGTATCGAAATAAAGGAAACGAAAAGAAAAAAAAAACGGAACGACGACGAATTACGAACAATTTCCCTCTCGCGTGCGTATAACGAGCGCTCTTGGAGCGTCTTTTTTCGAGTTTTATCGTGATGAAATACGTGACGGTTATTGATGGAAAATTCTTGCGCGAGGCGTCAGAGTTTTCTCGCTATTTTGACGATAAATGGGCCGAGCGCAGATTTGACAGTTGGTTTGCGCGAATACGAGACGAGGAAAATTTAGTGCGAGACCGGGCAACGCAGAGCCAAATATTGCGCAACGTTTGATGTCTCTTGCAAATGGCCTTGATGAGATTTCGGGAGCTTCGCGCCCCCCCGCGGAGGAGTCGAGACGAACGGGCTGGCTGCTCGCCCACGTGAGCCCGTCGTGCGAGCGTGGTGGGGGAGAAGCGCCCGATCAGCTGTCCGTCCGACGAGAATTCAAATCTTTTTCGCATTAGCGACAAATCCGCGATATCCGCGATTCCCGCTTCAAAATTCCAAACGACCGGGCGCATTTGTCAACTTGTTTTCGAGAACGTTGAAGAGAACGCGATGAGATCTCGCACACGTACCGGGAATTGGGAATGGGGGGAAAAAAACGGAAGCGTTTGCCGCGAACGAAAGAAAAAGCTGTGCGCGACGGGAATGGCCGATTGGTCGCGACACGGCGCTGCGCGTCGCCGGGTGGAGGGACGCGACTGGGAGGGGGAAGCCGCGTCGGAGTGGGGGAAACCGAGAGAATCAGCTGTGAATGCATCGAGGAGAACGCAGAGGCGGCTGGCTACTCGCAGACAGCCGCTGCTCGCGATAACGTGCTCGTGCTTTTTCTTTGTTTGTTGTTATTATTGTCGAACCGTCTTGATCGAATATCGAGCGCAGCGTGGTCCGCTCTTTATCCGCCGAAAATAGTTTCCCCCGCGGTCTTTCTGTTTTTTTTTTCCTTTCAATCCGCGCGGCGCGCGTGTCAAGCATCCACCGCGCGAGACACTGCGGGAGCGTGCGGCGAGGAAAACGCCAGGAGTTTCGGCCAAACGAGGAAATGGAAGCTGACGGTACGCGTACTTTCTTATCGTCCTCGATTTGCGAATTTGAGCGTACACCGGGCCACGCGTTTCTCACGATTTTCAGAGAGACAGTCAAGACCGAGCGTGCGATCGTGCGCGTCTAGAAGAGTCGTTGCGAGAGAAAAAAAGATCGAAGCCGCGACCGGTCGTCGAACAACACCGACTCCGAAACTTTAACGCTATATTCGTATAACAAAAAAAAAGAAACGAAACGCGCTACGCTCGCTCATGAAAATTATCAAAATATCCGTCGTTACCTTCGCGATTACGTGTACAGAGATTAACAACATTTTCTCGTTTTACAACCGAGTGGAACGAGACCCATGTGTGTGCGGTGCCAGTGCTGTGTTTATTTAGTTCGCGGCTCCCCCCTTCGTCAACGAAAGACTCGTCGGACTCTCGCGAACGAAGATGTACCCGTGACAAGTGTTTCCTCGTACCGCGAGTCGAATCGTCGTGCCGGCCTTTTTTTTTCTCCCCGAGTAACCGCGGCGACGCTCGAATCGTCGCGCCAACCGTTCAACCGACGCTCTTCCATTTTTTAAATCTGCTCTTCGTCGCGTCCACGAGTGTACAAAGCGGATAAAAACATGTGGTGTCTCGTGAGTCAAGCGAACTCTGTGATTCTCGAAGTCCAGGTCGATCCACGAGCCATCGGCCAGGAGTGTCTCGAAAAGGTTTGTTCTCTTTGCTCCATTTTTTTTTTTCGTTTTTTCTTTCATTTCTCTCCCCTCTCTCGCTTCCCCCTTTGTTTCGAGCTCACGATATATAGGCGTTCGGTATATAAATTGAGCTGAGTCAGAGCGCGCGAGTTGTTTTCCTCGCGCGAAAGACGCCTCGCGCGTTTCGCTGGAATAACACGCTCCATCGCGCGATCAACGCAAACTCTCTTTATTCTTCGAGAAGATTATTTCCCGAATTATATTTTCGTCCTACGGTGAGAGGAATTAGATAAACGTCCCGATAGATACACTGAAAATTAAATTTGGTTCTCTGTATTCTCTGGGTTAAAATTCTGAGAAATTTTCGGAGAAATCTTCGAAAAATTGGTCTAAATTTTTACCCAGAGAGCACGGTAAAAATTCTAACGCTTTAGACCAATTTTTTATTTTATACAGCATAGTAATTTTAGACAGTATCGTAATTTTTCTCTCCGTGTAGTTGGACAATTTTTGCTATATTATTTTTCATATTTGAATGATTTTTTTTCTCAATAAAATCGTATGGATTATTTTTCGTATAGAATGAAAGTTTATTTTTCGTAACGTTCGTTTATTGGAACAAACTCGCTCAGCGTTAGAAACAGGATTGATTTTCTGCTGTCAAACTATTGGGACATTTTACATATTCAAATATTCAAGTATTTATTTACTAGAAATATTGTATAAATTTCACACATGGAATGAATTTTGGATCACTAAAATATCAAATTAAAAGCAGATTTTTTTTCTTGAATATTTTTTAAACAGAGGTAAAGTGTGAAAACCTTTGTCTGTCCAACTATTGGGACGTTTTACCTTGAGAGAAAAAAAAGAGCGCCAGCGATGAAAAAATTCAGAGTCACGTCTTGAAAATTTTTCGTGCCCTTAATCGTGACGATTTTATCTCCAGACTCAAGCTGGGAACCTCGCCTTCTTCGGCGAATGAATTAGATATTCGAGAGACAAGAAAAAAAAATAGAATTCCGTATGTTCGTAAATCTTCTTTTACGCCCACGATTTTCTTCAGGCTGGTCTTTTTTTAACTCGAAAAAATAACTTTCCACGCTTCGAAATTTTCATGCGTATACACACTCAAAATATTTTACGATCTTTTGTATATTTTTGTGCACGAGTTTTTAAAAAATGTAAATATTCAACTTAAAAATTATATATGTTGCTGAGAACAGATTTAGTTGAAAAATATTTAGTTGAAAATATTTCGTCGAAACAACACTTAATTATTTGAAATAATGAAACTTCAGTTAAATCAACCAAAAATTTAGTTCAATTTGCAAAATAATATCGTTGAACGTATCGAAACAAATATTTTGTTGAATCAACCAAATTTTGTTTTCGCAGTGTATGGGGATTGCGTAGTTTTTAATTATAGTATAAGTTTGGAAAAGGAAATGTTTTTGGGAGGCATGCATGTGATAGATATTCGAAAATAAGTGGAAAAAGTTAATTTATGAGCCGGGTAAACTAACAAGCCCGCGGGTGCTAACGGAACGCGAGAGAGGACTCGATCATAACTCAACGTGTGCAACAGATGCTACACACGAAACTTTAGAGCCCTTCGGAGAGCCGGCGAGCTCTCGCGCTACGAAATTTAAGGTCCTCGCGTGGACCGAGCCAGGATTCCCGTACACGAGTGTGCATTATCTATACAAAGAGCACACACGAGTTTGTCTACCGCTTCTACCATGTCCTCCGGCCTCAATAAGCTGCTTTCATTCACTCGAGGATGAGATATTCCAGAGCAAACTTTCAAATCCTCGTAACACCGTTTTCGGTGTACTATTATCTACATTTATTTGAAAATATCATTGAGATATTCACTCTAAGGATGTATGAGTGATATTTACTAAAAATATGAGAATTTTATTAATTTTTTGTATTTTTTTTAAAGCAAAAAATTGTTGTGGAATATTTAAAATAGTTTTATTAAATATGGTTCAATAAGTGTTATTAAACTCTAAAGTTATTGAGATTTAACGTTGCTTATTAGGAAGAATTCGTAAATTTGCACTGGAGACAAGTTTAAAAATATGGGATTCTAACATTTTTTAAATTTAATTGTTTAAACAGTGAAAAATGTTACAATTATTGTTAAAGTATTCTAAAGTTACTAAATGGTAGTCAAACTATAATTGAAAAAATTGGCAACTTTTTAGTAAAAGCCTGAGTCTAGATTTTGCAAATTTAACGTCAAGAATTTACTTTTTGCTGATGGGATTTTCTGTCTCATACATCCTCAAAATAGGATAGATCTGGTTCAAGAAAAAATATATATATATTTTTTTAGTTCAAATTTTGGAATTTTAAAAGATTTTTAAAAAGCTGACCTGGGACAATTTTTGAGACAGAATTTTTTCAAATATTTGCACAGGTCTTTAGTATCATAAGTGTACGCAAAATTTAAAGAGCCTTTATCACGTAGTGATTGACTTATTGCATATTTAATCATGAGCATTTACATGAGAAATAGATAGTCTTTAATCATTTTTTCCAAGAAAGTGACAATATTTTTTAATAAACTTTTTAATTACAAAATACAAAGATTTAAGATTTCTTACGTCTTTTGTTTAGTCGGATTAGTTCGTTGTAAAGTTATGATAATCGAAATTCTTAATTAAGAATTTTTCATTGAAATATGACATATAGTCAATTTCGATAAAATTTTGAAAATAGCTTAATCAAAAATTTGCTTTGCTATGATTTGCTTTAATGATTAAACTACTTTGTATAAAAACGTATATTTTTAATTCTCTTAAAATTACTTATCGCATCAGAATGAGAAAGAAGAAGTAAAGAAAAATTTCAAAGTAACTTTGAAAATCGGTCGAAAAATTGACTGAAAACGTTTTGATAAATTTGGAGAGTTTCGGCTGAAGTATCGGCGACGTGTATAGAGCAAGAATCGTCGGTTTCTTTGAGTTGCATAGAAACCTGTTCGATCGGAAATAGCAACGAGCACGTATCCTCGACGAAAAATCTCATCGATCGGGATCTCGATGGAAGGTTCTTACGTCTCGATCGCGTCATTATTCATGCCCATACACACCTTGAGTATTCATGGATTCGTTGATTGTTCCCCTTTGCTTCGCTAAATTCAACTTTATTACCATATGATGGCCTTCGACTCTATTATTTTGCGAATCTTCGCGCTATACGTGTATTATTTCTGAAATGACAGAAGCAAGAGACGTGTGCGAATAAATATCGCACTCGCTCGACTCGATGTTCCTTTTTCGGTCAAGCATTTTCACGCGCCGAATTGCATTACCATTTATCATTTCACGATTTCCAAGGCGCGAAACACACTCTTTGTTTATTTTTCTTGATAAATTTTCAAAAAATATTTAATCAAACACTTTGCGCACGCGCGGGAATAAATTACGCGAAAATCCACAGAATTCTTGATTCAAGTAAACATCTCAGCGCGTTTGGACGTTTTAGAACTCATTAGGGAGTCGGGGACGATTTAAAAATAGACTCTTGTTTGCGATTCGACGCTTCCCGTTTGTTTTTCTCATCTTGGAAGCGATATCGAGCCGCGCGATTTTCATAAAGGAAGCGGCGCAGCTCGGAAATATTGGAAGTGGTTTCGAGCGAAGAAAGCTCGAGAAGCGATTGATGCGGCAACGTTGAGGTCTCAAACTTTTCGGGTCGCATAACAATCGGAGGTCAAGCCTTCCTCGTTTGCATGAGACTTCGCAACGAAGCCTCAGTTTTCTTCGGCGTGACGTCACCCGAACCAGAACGCCGATTCTCCACTGTTCGCGGTGTCTCTTATATTCCTGGCCGCACTTTTGTTTGCCGGCTCCGACGAGTATGCGCTCCATCGGACCTTCACCACGTACTGAGACTCTCGTCGATAGCATATTCCATTCTCGCGCCCTGGCTCTTCATCGTCGTCATTAAATATCGTCATCGAACTGAAATACGAACGGACTATATTCAAATATTTATAAGTTTTGCGCTCATTCGAAAATCAATGTCTCATTTTATTTCGGATATCACAAAAAGCAGAGTCGACGAAAAAATCGACTTTACTATTCAGGACGATCCTTAATATTTTTTAAATGCAAAAGTAATTTTCCGTACAAAATTTTCGTGGCGTAATGGAAATTTCTCAAAGTAATGTGATAAAAAAGACAATCATTAATAATAAAAAGTCATTATAAATCAATTTTTCGATCTTTCGTCACGAAGTAAAAATTCAAAAAATTTTCAGTATTTAAAAACTTATTCGATAAGAAATTTTTCCATAGAGATCACGTTCAACATTGCCCGCAATAATTTTTAATGAAAAAGTAGGAGAAAAAAACCATTAGAAGGTAATTACACAATAAATTCTTTCATTTTTTTATCAGCATGAGAGAGGCACGAAACTATTGAGTTTTGAAACGATGGAGCCGAGCCGACGAAAGTTTAAAATCAAAGTCGCAAGACACGAAAAGTAGAGAAAGAGATTCTTCCGATAAGAAAAAAAGACAAGTGTTTTGTCGGATATATGGAACGTATCAGGATAAAAGTCACCGGTGCCGAACGGAATTAATAATAAAATCTTCCGTCCGCGTCAGCGCTATCTGTCGAGCATTGCGCCAACTTTTCGCGGCGCACATGCATTTTGCATCCTCGCATTCTCCCGGATAGACGAAAAAAAAAAGCGAAAGAGATATCCCCCGGTTTCTTTATCCGCGGTGTATAATACAAAAATGTTGGCGAAAAGGTCGTGGATTTGAAATGCAAATACTCCGGAGAGCATTAACGTTCGCCCCGTCCCGTGTCTCGTCACATCGCCTTTTCTTTTATTTTATTATTCGTATATGTATAAGGCTATTAGTCATCGTCTCCCCGTAGCCCCTTCTCGATTCATTATAATACTGGTATATATATAAAACCGGTAGTTGGTTAAAAAACTGCTCACGAGAGAAAAGTCCCGGCCATTTTTCTCGGGATGAAGAATCGAAGGAATAATTTTTTTCATTGCAAATTAGTCTCACTTGAGTCGTATAAAGCCGGGGAAGTACAAAAGTTTTCTCGCTGAGATAAGTCATGGAATAAGAAAAGTAAAAGACCGGCGGCGGAGAGTCCCGAGGAGAAGGATCCGCGAGGAAACTTTAATTAGGACAAAAGCGACAATGGCTCTCGGTCCTCGTCGCGATCCGGCCGCGGCGTTATTGGCGTCGAATCGGCCGAGTTTTCCCCCGCGGATTCTCTAATTCCCGATCTTACCGGCACTTTAATTTAACTTCGACAGTTACCGAATTTCACGAGTCGCTCCCGAGAGTGCAGCGCCCGGGACGAAATTCGCCTTCTCATTATTTCCGAGCATCAAACATCGCGGTATAATCGACGAGATAGGGGTGTCTTCGGGCTCGGATTACGGCGTAGGCGTTTCCTGGCCAATTATCCTCGGATCGTCGAATTTATACTCGCTCACGGTCGATGCACCCTCTGCAAAGGTTCTCTATATGTGTGCACGGGACACCGCGCTGATGCATTGTTCATTACACCGTTTGATCAAGGAACCGTCGTCCACCGTTCGAGACCCCCCGTTGCACGTGCGGAACCTCTTTGGCTGACACAGACCATTTCATACGTCCACTCTTCCGCTCCCGCATCTGCATTACATCCATACAGATGAAGCCGCACATCGATATTTCATGAGCTCAAAACACGTTTCAAGTTCCTCCGGCCAAGTTCTCGACTTTCCTTCATACAAATTGCTAATTTTCACGTCTATAGACGTACTCGCTGGTCACGAGTATCGCTTTGAGGAGAAAATACGAAAACGTGTGTACGTTTCTTCTCGAGTATCCATACGTATATTGGAATAAGTTGTTTTAAAAAGCGACGATTTTCTTTTATTTTTTGTGGACACACGCGTTCGATATACTTTCAAGATGGTGAAAATAGTTTCTCGTTCAAATTTGATTTTTTGATCATTTATAGTGGTTCCTGAATGCAATGTATCATTTTTTATTGAAATAATATTGGGAATATTTTTCATTTCGTTTTGAATTTTGTAGCTCATTAATAAAGTAATGTAGATGGATGCTTCACACATATATTTTTGTAAACATATATGTTCAATACTTTCAGGATATGGTGATAAAGTTACCTGTTCAAATATCAGTTATTAAAAATTTAGAGATTCCTCAATGCAATGTATCATTTTTCATTGAAATAACATTGGAAACGTTTCTCATTTCGTTTTTAATTTTGTAGCTCATTAATAAAGTAATGTAGATGGATGCTTCACATATATATTTTCGTAGACATATATGTTCGGTACTTTCAGGATATGGTGAAAAAGTTATCTGTTCAAATGTCAGTTATTAAAAATTAAGAGATTCCTCAATGCAATGTATCATTTTCCATTGAAATAATATTGGAAATATTTTTCATTTCGTTTTGAATTTTGTAGCTCATTAATAATGTAATGTAGATGAATGCTCCAAACATATTTTCGTAGACATACGTTCAATACTTTCGGAATATGGTGAAAAAGTTACCTGTTCAAATATCAGTTATTAAAAATTTAGAGATTCCTCAATGCAATATGTGTCATTTTCCACTGAAATAATATTGAAAACATTTGAATATTGTAGCTCATTAACGAAGTAATCTGGATAAAGACTCCAAATATATTTTCGTAGAAAATCCCCAATACTCCAAAAGTAGGTCTCTTTTAATTTTTTGATTACTCGACTGGTCGAAAATGATGAAAGATTAAAGCTGAGGCTGTTTAAAAATTCACTTTTCCAGATATAAACCTGAATATAATTTGCATGATATATATAGATATTTAAATAAATCAATACAGCGGAAAATGTATTAATCTTTCATTCGCTATTAAGTATATTGAAAAACTTAATATTTGTCTTTTTCTTAATAATGAAATAAATAAATAAAATTTTGAAATAAAATTTCCAATGTGTTATTCAACTGGGAAACGAAAAATTGCATTCAGGAACCTCTAAATATTTTAATCAATGGCTAAAATTTGTGAACAAACATTTTTTACCATCCTTCTGAAAGTTTTAATCGTTTGTTCGCAGACAAAAAAATTAGTCGGTTTTTTGGTTTATAGGGTCCACCATACTTTTTTCTCTCACTCCGTTTAGAATTTCGATAAGACACTGTTTTTACGAGGGTATAAACGGAAATACGATAGGAACAGGCACGATGAGATAAAAGAATGGAAAAAAAACAGAAAAGTTCTATATGCGTCTTTCGAAAGAGAAGAAAAAAAAGAAATATCAGGAAAATATTCGAGCTGTCGAGATCTTTCGCATCGTTTGTTTCAAACGTCTCTCTCGCAGCGACGTTTCTTTACTTGCGCTCCTTATCGCTCGGTCCGTTCTTATAAACTCTCCGTACGAGATTTCAAGCCTCGATATGCACTTTCCCGGCGAGTTCGCTTCCCTCGGATATACGAGACTGAATTTATGCGACGAGCCAATGCGGGAGACACGCTTGCGGACGAGACGGGGACTGCGACAACGAGATGACGAGGCAGTAAACTAAATCGACCGCCCATCGCTCAAAACGTTTTCGGATAAGTGAATTTTGCATGAACGTCTGGAGCTACCGATTCATTTGTCAGAATAAAATGAAAAAAAAAAAAAAACGTAATGCGCGAGTATTTTGAAAAAAAAATGAAAGAAAATTGTATGGAAATGATAAATTGAGAAAAACTATACCCCACACCGAGATACACGTGTCTTTTTATCGTACTTTAATGTTTTAAAAGCTTGAGAATCGGCCTTTCTGTATATAAATTTCCTCTCTTTCTTTTGTCGCGTTTGAAATATGTTTTTTTTTTTCAAATGGAGGCGGTAGTAAAAAACTGATCTAATCTTGTCTTCACTTCGTCAGCGTCGCGGCGCATGCATGCCTCTTCGCCCATAAGACAGATAATGGACCGAGAACAGTCTCTAGATTGGGAGACCTCCAACGTCGGAATGTCGACAACCCGCTTCTTGCGCACTCACGCTTGATTAAATCCAAAAAGAGGGCCCAAAGACCCTTTTTCTCCCGTCTCTTAGATTAAATCAACTATCCGTTGTATTTTGTACTTTTTCTCTATTTTTTTTTCTTTTTTACACGTCAGTTTTATTTATTTGATCATTTTTTTATATTTTCCCTGACGTGCACTCTGAAATAGAAATCACGATAGTAAATTTTACTACAAAGTTACGAATATATCAATAATTTTAGATCTAAATATATTTTATTTCATTATATTTATATAGAACAGGATTTAAATTGAATATACTTAATTTTATATAATAATCAATATATAGTTGTCATTTTTAAATAGAAAAATCCATTATTTTATTTCAGAGTATTTTTTGAAGAAAATTTGTGGTTTTCAATACAATACACTTGATTTTACGTAATAATCTCTTTATATGGTTATCATTTTAATACAGCAAGATCTACCATAATTTTATTTCAAATTAAAAAAAAAGTTCGTGGATTTCAATAAAATGCACTTACTGTTATAAAATAAATCAGTAAAATTGTCACTTTTATGTAGTAAAGATCTGCCATAATTTTATTTCAGAGTGTTATTCCAAGAAAGTTCGTGACTTGGATTTTATTTTTAGAATTTTAATCGATTTATGGGACTCCTGTGTATAGGCATTTGAATGCGATTGGGATTCACGTATAGATTTATCTCTTTCCTTTTACGCCACTATGAAACTGTGTGCGCGGGGCTTCAATAACGGCATCGAGGTACGGCCGATTGGATTTCGAATCTCGGCTATTCACCGCGGAGCGCGCTCGCCCTCGACGACGCGATGAGGAGCACGTTCGAAACTGTACACGCGCGCTTTGTCCGCCGTGTGCGCGTTTCTCCTTCCATGGTAAACGATAAAAATTCGTTTTTTGTTTGCTCTCTGTACCACACCGTTCCCCCGCACCTTTTCCATCAGCTCACGAAGATTTTTTCCGACCGTTTTTTTTTTCCGTAGATTTTTGTTGGCTCTCCTCGGCAAGTTTTATAACAGTGCCGATTGATACTCGGCACATTTCCATTCCGCATCGGCTCCCCCGCCGACTTCCCCTCTTTTTTGCGCTTTAATTCATCGGATATCGGAACATCCGACGCCGGAACGGAGTTTCGTCGCTTTATTAATTCTGATACCGCTGTTTGTGCTCTCTTGCGGTTCGCGCGATATCAAAAGTTGCACAAAAACGCACCGATTCGAGCGGCGAGCGAATAAAAATAGTTTATTTTTCAGTCACATCGTGCGCATTTGTTTAGTAAATGAACACCGTTATATGACTTTTTAAAAAAAGTGAAAACAAATGTGTGCAAATAAGATTTATTGAATGAGCAAATATTTTTGAATTTGTTGTTTTTGCATAACCGGCGAAAACAATGTTTGTCGACGATGTCGAATATATACCAAAAAGGGATTCGAGGATTTACGAGGGGAGGCGCGATTGAAAATTGGCTGGTGGTACATTAAATTATAAAGTGAACCACAGCCCTTCAGGGAAGCAGAGGGATGAGCGCGGGGTGGCACGTTAAAACCGGAAATGAAGAGATTGAGACTCGCTCGCGCCTATAGTTCGCTGATGGCAGCTCCTATTATTGTCGAAAATGAGGGATCGCTAATCTCGTCGATACGATAATAATACAGGCTTCGTACGCGTTCGCGTACAGTAATTGCCAGTAAACTTCGATTGAGTGATAATTAATCCTCTGGTGTTTCGAGCGTAAACCCATGAATTCAAAAAACACTCTATATGAACTCTCGGCAAACACGAGCGCGACGCGTTGAATCTCGGTCGCTCCGAGCGAGCGTTAACTTTTCAGCGAATAAATTTTAATTAAAAACTTTTGTTTTGAAATCTTGAAATTTTCGAGTGTGCAGCTCGCGTTTTGATTTCGAAATATTCGAAAGTTCGCCGAATCCCTCGCGTGAGCGATGAAAATTTGCATTTTTTATTTGGCAGATCGTTCGAATCGCGGAAAACTGCGCGTACGTGGCCTGGCAACCGAGGGTAGACTTCATCGCTGGCGAGAGGCATTAACTTCGGGGCGGAGGTTTTGCGAGAGAAAAAGCGAACTCTTTTGAACTCGGTTCGCCACTCGCGTGCGCACCAAGCATTAACTCTCTTGTACTTGGCCTGCTCTGTAATGCGAGCAAATTTCCTCGGCGTTTTCGCTAAACAAGATCATCTTTTTAGCTCTTCGTCTGACATCAAATGTCGATAAAAATTAGTTTACGCCCGCTAGTAAAATGTACGGCTGTAAATTTCGTTTATTACGTTTCTCGTTCCGAGAAAGGATGTGGAGGAGCACCGAGGAGGCGGAATATTACCAATGATTCCCAAGGCGCATCGAGGCATTCGAGTCGACTAAGCCTCGCTAGAAAATAACTCGCGCGATATTTTATGGTTTCGCGTTCAAGTTTTCTTCCGCGATGGTGGAAAAAAAAAGAAAAAAAAGAAAAAACACCCCGGCGGTATATCGAGCGAAAGAAGCGGTATCGAGGCTCTCGTTCTCCATCGTTTTAGCAATTTTTCTTCATTCCTCTTCGACGGCCTCTTGGCCAGAACTTTACTTATACACACACACGGATTTAAGAAATTCTTTCTCTCCGCGCAGCGATTCCTCGTTGTTGTTCACCTGTCTCTGGCTCCGAGCTCGAGTTCTCTCGATAAACGGATATTTTTCGTTGATCGAGATTTACGTCCTCCCATCCATCCTCGAGGGCACAAATGCCCGTATATATATATAAGTATTCGCCACAGTCTAGCATCGAGTTAGCCGAGTTCCGGCCCCCGATTACTCTTCGTTTCGTCTCTCGAATTCGTCAATTCCTTCATTCCGTCGAGCTCGCTCCTCGCGAGAGAAAAATAAAGAGGGTTTTTCGCAGGTAACATACATCAGCCTCTCTTTCATTTCTATCAAGACTGAGTAAGATAAAAAACTTTATTGAAAATTCTCGTCCCTTTTCAGAAATAAAATAAAAACAGCGGGCCGGAAAACTGAATTTTTAAATTCAGAATGTTCACGAATTTTACGTTCGTATAGTTAAGCTCGAGAATGCTTTCGCCGGGTTGACTTTATTTCCGACGAGTACGCGTTTTCTGGTTGGGAGAGAAAAAAAATTAGAGAAGTAGGCGATTTTTTTATGCGCCCGGCGGAAAGTAAAAAATATACTGGCGGAAAAGTGGTCGTATCCTGGACGGCGCGCGGGACCTTGTAAAGATTGTATTATAACTGTGACGAGAAGCAACCGCATGCATATGCAGTGGAAACGATATTACGCTCTCGTGCATTTCAGCATCGTTGGAGGTCTGGTGACGCGGGTTTAATTTGCGAAAAGCAAGAGGTGCTCTCGGTGGGAGACCGCCGGGGCGGAGAGCGGGAAGCCCCGCGAGTTTCCGCTAAAATTGGCAAACCGCCGATGAGCTTTTTCATTTCTCTTCTGCTTTTTTTTATTTCCTTTTCTCGCTTTTTTTTCGCCCGCTGTACCATTCAACCCCCGTATCGCTGTGAGTGTTGTCCTCGTGCTTTTTCAGCGGGGCGGTTCGCGGTGAAACTTCATTTCGTTTTAGTTTTTTCATCCGCGTCGCTTTTCGCGTTTCGTGTGTGTATCTTTCGCTCTCTCTTTCTCTTTACTCTCCTCCCTCCTTCCCGTTATTTTCACCAATCGTACTCTTTTCTCCGCTTATTTTGGATATACACGTCCGAGCTCTGTTTTACGTCTCTCTTAACTTGTTTGGAGCACAAAATTTCTCCCTTCGATAAAAATCCGGAACAACTCCGGTCAAAAATAACAAGGATAACAGCGATCTGTTCTCTCCATTTTGCTATCGTCCAATATTTATTTCTGGAAAACATACTACATTTTCTTTCAGAAAATGTGGAAAATAAAAAATAACGCTCGCAGACAACGTTGAGCAGAAAATCAATAAAAATAAGAGTATATTTTAATTTTTATTATTGTTGACGATTATTGTTGTTGTGCGTATGTGTACATTTTCTGCAAAATGTATAATTGCTGATTTCCGGTCTGTGAATTTCAAGAAAAGATATTTAAGAAAAATAAAGACTCACTTTCGAATAAAAATCTGGATTAAAAAAGAAAAATAAATAATCGGATAATCTCTCCTTACATATCTTTTCAAAAAGAGTAATTTTTTCTGTGTTCAAAAATAGGTTGAGATTGCCAAAAAAGTAGACCAAAAATGTCATAAAAGTGTTGTTACAAAAAAAGGAAAAGCTGGTTCACATTATAAAAAGAGTAATACTTTTTTGTCAATTAAATGCATATTTACATGTTTTTTAATCATATAAAATGTGGGTATACAATTAAGAAGAAAAAATTGCGGGCGTAAACAGAGACATAACAGAGAGAGAGAGGCTTAACGAATCTTTGATGAAGCGTGTGACGCGCTCAGATGAGATCCCATTCACGTGAGCGGATGATTTATTTAAATTGCTCGAAATGGCGAGTTTCCTGCCAGTCAGCGTTTCATATTGTCATGTGCTGACGCGTTCTTTGTGTGGGTGACGGATTTTCGCTCGGCGGGCTCGCACGTAGCGGGCGTTGCGTCGAAGAAAACGCTCGACGACGCATATTTCGGTTTACGAGCCCATTGTGCCGCTCGCCGGCCCATAACCTGTCGTGCCTTTAAACAAACAATTACCGTTTACCCTGCCCGGGATAAATGTATTCGTTATCACCGAAAGATGTCGGGTAATTTCGGCGATGACGCGCGTCTTCGCTCGATATACGATTGCGATTACATATCCCAAAACTTGACCAATAAAAGCTAACAATGCGCGAGCCCTTCAAAGAAAATACACGACAAAAAATGAATCGGCTCGTGCACCTTTTTCTCATCGACCCGGTTAAAATTCTCTGGGACTAAAAGGTAAACGTCCCAATAGACGGGCATGTCCCAATAGTTGGACAATTTTTGCTATATTATTTTTAACATTTGAATTATTTTTTTCTCAATAAAATCGTATGGATTATTTTTCATATTCAATTAAGTTTATTTTTCACAACGTTAATTTATTGGAACAAACTCGCCCAACCCTAGAGACGGGGTCGATTTTTTGTCCAACTATTGGGACATTCTATATATTCAAACATTCATATAGAAATTATATTTAAAATTAACACATAAAATAAATTTTGGATAACTAAAATATCAGAAAATAGTCAGGATGTGAATTTGAAGCAGATTTTCTTGTTTTAATATTTTTTTAAACCAAGATAAAGTATGAAAATCCTTAACTGTCCAACTATTGGGACGTTTACCCTATTAGAATATTTTCTCGTTGGAATCGAAGCATGAATCGGGCGGAATATATGTACACACATATTTCGCTGCGGCGAACACGACAATGCCGGATAAATTCTGGGCCGAATATGCTGGTTTTGTCAAAACTTGGCCTATCTATCGCGCGTGTTCGGCGGAGCAGCAAGCGCGACCTCGAGAACAATGGATCATCGATTATTATCGCCGCCGCTACCTGCGAGAAGATTCAAAAGCATCCGCGAACGGGCGTAGAAACATTCACCGAGAAATAAGCACGCCGTTGTTGGCTTTCTTCTCGTGCGGTTCAACGACCCCGTTACCTGCTCGCGTCCATGCAAATGCAGATGGAAACGCGTGTATGACGTGAGAGCCCGGCGTAACCCTGTCGAGATTCCCGGCAAGAAAGCTTTTGTGCGCTGAAACGTGCGTTTCCAGCCGTCCGGAGCGTTCTCGCCGGCTTCCCGAGTGTACCGACATCAGTTTTACACTCTATCGCATAATACTCGCCATCAACGAATGCACGAGCTTATCGGGTACATCCGACTTTACTGGCACACACGCGAACAGCTCGATATCAAAAAGGGTTCATGCATTAATATGAAAGCCGGATGTAACGTACGGATGACATAGAATTTTTGATTATACGAATTAGATCCGATTCAGATTCACGTATATTAACGATTAAAGTATAAAAGTCTCAATATTGTTGAAATTGTTCCAAAAGTTGAACGATACTTTCATTTATATATTTTTCAGGCAGTATCAAAAAGGGTTCATGCATTATCAAAAATGTGAAAGCCGGATCTAAAGTT